>JANZLH020000129.1:4527108-4542316 GCA_026770325.2 Erythroxylum fimbriatum | reverse complement strand
ATATGTATTATCTCATAATATTACAATCTGATTGTAATCAGATTCTATAGATTAGATATCAGTATCTTAGAGATATTCTAGGATTATCTTCCTGTATCTGTGTAGCTTATCTAGCCTATTATGTACTCCTATTCATGTATATATTTACTGCATTCACTAATTAATGAATATAGAGAAAATAAGCCCTTATTCACATCCTCCTTTTCACCTTTTTTTCTCTGTTTACTCTCACTTTTACTCTCATTCAAACACCGTGTCTTTTCCTGATTCTGTTATGCCCTGCATCACCAAGCCTTGATGGAGACAAATGTCCCCTTCCAAGCTGTAATAAAAACATGAAAGACAAAAAAGTTAAGCTTAAAAGAGAGACAATAGGAGAGCTCATTGTTCAAATTTAGGAAGGCCTAGACTGAAAGCAACTATAACTGAAAGGGAAAAGGCTAGAAAAGATTTTTTTAGGTTCTTACTTGGTTCGGTTGATGTTGAAGGAATATCTTTTCAACTAGGAAAAATGGTCAAATTAGCCCTTAATTTTTTATGCCTTTAGATAATTTGGTCCCTTAAGGCGCATAAATTGAACAATTAAGTCTATTTTTGAGCAGAGAAGTAATTACTGTGCACACAATTAAAGTTGTGACATATGTACAAAGAATGGGAGTTCTGATGATATAACCACATTTAAGACTATAAATTATAGATAACGAATTTTTTTTATAAATTAATCAAGACAGTATATATGCTGAACTGAAATCATGTCATTTGATTCCGATGATACTTTTGTATATTCTACGTTATTCAAATCTGATTTGGTTTATATTTTGTTGATGTCCACGCAGTATTTACTGTTTTCCCAATTCAGGGGCTTATTCACATTTTCAAAAAGTTATAGGCCAACTTGAATTTTGTGTTTAACATAAGATCTTATTTTGATTCTATCACCTTTTGGTTATTTGCTATCCTGTTCCAATTTGTCCTTTTCTATAACGTCTTTTTGCTTACGATATTTGTAGTGTTTTAATATCTTCATCATAGTTTTTCTAGTACACAGGTGGAATACTGTGGCATAAGGGAAGGTTAAACTGATTGAGCAAGAAATGGCAGTAGGTAGCCAGAATTGCTTGCTGCAATATGCCTATGGTTTTATGTATTTTCATTTACATAAACTGACTTCATGTGCAATATTTGTTTGGTTTCTTAGTGTCTAGATGTTCTGGTCTTCTGCTCGATATCCTGTATGTTTGGCTTTACTGCTTGATATCCTGTTGTCTTTAATACTGCTACTGCATCATCTCTCTCTTGGACAGTTTTAGTTGGCCTGGTGGATTGAAGGGTATATTTCCATGCTTATGAGACTGATTTTAATGATAATTAAATGGTAATACTGCAGGTTTTAACTCCACATTAAGGCAGGGTAATATCACTCATCATGAGTATATACAGGTCTGATATTCTTGCTATATGTGGCTGCTGATTGGAAATCTGTTTTCCATTTTCATGATATTCTGCTTGGTATAGGTTGGGAAGGGAAGAGATGTTGGCCTAAACCAGATTGCCCTTTTTGAAGGGAAAGTGGCTGGAGGAAATGGAGAACAAGTTCTAAGTCGGGATGTATACAGGCTTGGGCAACTTTTTGATTTCTTCAGAATGCTCTCTTTCTATTTTACCACCGTTGGTTACTATGTCTGCACGATGGTATAACTTGCTTAGATACTGTGGCATATATAATGGGAACTTGTTCAGATAATAGTGAAGTATCTAACTGCAATTTCTCTTTGTTGCAGATGACAGTTCTTACTGTATATATATTTTTATATGGAAGGGCTTATCTGGTAATCAGCGATCATTATTATCATCTAAATAACATTCTTTTCTCTTAATGTCTATTCTTTTATGTAATCAACATCTTATTGCATTTAGCTTGTCATATATAGCCTTTAGATTAGGTGACCTTTTACGTAGAGATATATGAAGATAACCTTAGAGTGAAGCTTCTTGGTTGAATTATAGACGTTTTTTTCCCTGTACACTTATTTCCGGCTTTTGAATGTAATTGATTGTTCTGTTGATATCATTCACAGATTTGACAACATTAATGCAATGGATTAACTTTATTAAAGCGCTTAGGTTATGAAGTATTGTTCCCCACCTTGGTCCCTAATACAAAATGTTAGTTCACTTTTAAGGATGTCATTGGTTTAGGGGTTTCTAAAGCATTTTAGGCACCAGTTATAGGGTAATGATATCTTGTTTTTCGTCTCAAATCTTGATTCTTCTTTTATATTTTTGTATTAATATTCTCGTTTTAGGTAATAATTATTTGATATGACATTAATGTTGAATGCAAAATGGAAGTTATGTAAGAACTGTTCACCAACCTGCTGGTGTTGATATATGTTTTGGGAGAGAAAATGAAGCCAACGCTTTAGGATAGAGCAAGAAAGGCCCTACATATTCGATATTCACAGAAGGGACATAATATATCTTCGTACTATATATAAATTTTTGAAGCTTGTTTTGTCGATATTCTATGGCTTGAAATCTAGGAATGTGAGAGGCCAGTCCCTCCAGAGTTGAATTCTAGCGGAAGAGAGATTTTGACTTGGGCTTTAATGTTGCCTTGGAACAGAGTATAATTTTGACCAACATTTTGTCTCATTTTTTTGGCATTGCTCGCATATGAGGTGCAGATAGTATTTTAAGTCACAACCACAACCCTAGACTGGACCTGCTCATCAAGTTTTCCTTTTGTTTGGTGATATGCACTGGTGTTATTTACTTTCGGTGCTTCAAATCTCATCTGGGAAAATTTGGCAGCCAAAATAGTCATCTGTTACACTTGTGCTCTCGTACCTAGAGCATCTTTTCTCTTAACATTCTTAGATGTCTTATTGGATCTCTTTTCTTTTGTTATTTTGGCTATTTCTGAAGTCCAGAACTGTTCTTGAGAATAATCTCTTAAGCATACGCAAATGTTCGTTTGATGTATTGCCAACTCTTTCAGGCATTCTCAGGACTTGACAGTGCTATTTCACGACAAGCAAGAATCTCGGGTAACACGGCTTTGAATGCTGTTTTAAATGCTCAATTCTTGGTCCAGATTGGAGTTTTTACTGCAGTCCCAATGATAATGGGTTTTATACTTGAATTGGGATTGCTGAATGTGAGTCTTTGTATTCTTTTTTATTTACTTACAATTTTTCTGTTCAACTTAGAAATTTTGCCTTTTTGCATTAACAATAGGGATTTGCTTGCTCTTTTGATTTTGATTTTCTTATTTTAAAGGTTTTCAAGTTGTAGAATACCATTAAATTTTCTTCTCTGTGCTACTTCATTGACTGCAGGCTGTTTTTAGTTTTATCACTATGCAACTTCAGTTGTGCTCAGTCTTCTTCACATTTTCACTGGGGACTAGAACTCATTACTTTGGACGCACAATTCTCCACGGGGGTGCAAAAGTATCCCTCTCTCTCTCTTGCACTCACTCACACACACACACACACACACACGCACCTTTTGTTGTATTATCTTTCTTCAAGTGACATGCAAGTATCTTGGGTTTCAATGAACAGTACAGGGCCACTGGTAGAGGTTTTGTTGTCCGCCACATCAAATTCGCTGAGAATTACAGACTTTACTCCAGGAGTCACTTTGTTAAAGCGTGAGTTGCATTAATTAAGGATCTAGTTCTAGATTTGTATTTGTTTATTTTTGAATTATTACCACTGCTAGAATCAGGCTTCAAAGTAGGTAGATCACTTGCTTTTCTTTCTTAATTTTTTGGAATTTTGTTTTGGGAGGGTGGCGGTGGTGGGGATTAAGAGGGTGGGAAAGATGAAGAATTGTTTAATTTTACTGCTGAAATGTCCTTTATTTTTTGCTTAACCTTCAATTCTTCCGTCACAGGCTTGAAGTGGCGCTGCTGCTTATAGTTTACATTGCATATGGGTACACATCCGGAGGGGCTGTTTCTTTTGTTCTGTTAACTGTTAGCAGTTGGTTCCTTGTCATCTCATGGCTTTTTGCTCCTTACATATTCAATCCCTCGGGCTTTGAATGGCAAAAGTAAGGGGTTTTTTTTTTTCAGGTTACTTTCATTTACAAAATTAGATTGTTCACTATTGAGGTGATCGAGTTTGTTGAGTATGTCTTTGTTGAAAAAGATAGGTTCTATGGAGTATTAAACAATATTAATGGTTTATTAAACAGGACTGTCGAAGATTTTGATGATTGGACCGGTTGGCTTCTTTATAAAGGTGGAGTAGGTGTGAAAGGAGATAATAGTTGGGAATCATGGTGGGAGGAAGAGCAGGTATTATGAAATTTCATGTCACTTTAAATAATGAGTCAATTAGTCTAATTTTTTTGGTCCCTTTTTGAATTTGCTTTTGGTTTCTCTTCAAGTTCATTATATCATGTACTGACTGTAAACTATCGAGATAGCCTACCAAAAAAGGAGAATGTATTATACTGTGTCAACAATCACCGAGAAAAATAAAAGAGAAATTCTGGCTTTGAGAGATTTGCAGACGCACATAGCACCTGAACCCAAGGCTGGGTGTTTTTTTTAATCGGCATACTCATTTTCTGGGAATTCTGTCAATGCCCTTTGTTAGTAGATTAATGATTTCTGCATTACATTAAATGTATTAATTTCATGTTGTTTCTCATCAAATATTTATGTGAGCTTGTAGGAATTTTGTTTTTATCCCTTTTTTTTTCCACATTTGCTGGCTCATTATATATGACTTGGCTGTGGTTGACTATTGTACTTGCAGTTATCTCAGGAATTATTTCCTTTGTATGCAGATGCACATCCAAACTCCGAGAGGTCGTATATTGGAAACAATATTGAGCTTGAGGTTCTTAATGTTCCAGTATGGTGTTGTATACAAACTTCATCTCACAGGAAGGCATACTTCTCTTGCGGTACAATCCTTATTCTTTCCTCTTTTTCATTGTTAACTAGTTTCTATTTTTTCCAGATCTCAAAAGGACATTGTCCTAGTGAATTAATTAGCTCTAGGTTTGGTGACTGCTGTTCTTTGTTCTCCTAAGAACAAGGACAGCTGGTTCAGTTAGTCCATAGATTTCATCCTTGAGAGTTTTCTCTTTCCTAATCTCCTCTTGTTTGAATTCCTTTTGCTCCTACCAAATCTTGCTGGTCTACACTTGTCACATTTCAGTTGTAACCACCTAGACGCTAAGGTTTTAATATGTGTGATCTTTAGGTTACTTTGTGTAATTGCATGTCCTTATATTGGTAGATAATTGTTTCTTAAATATATAATTTCTTCCACTGTACAGGTCTATGGTTTCTCCTGGGTCGTATTGGTTGCTTTTGTCATGCTTTTTAAGGTTTGTTTTCTTCATTTTCTGTTACCCTCTTTGTTCATCTGGATTTTGATTTTACTTCCACTGAGATATACTTTTGTGCGCTTGCTCTTTACCTTGCAGATATTTACCTACAGCCCCAAAAAGTCTACCAACTTGCAGCTACTGATGCGGTTCTCGCAAGGCGTCTTATCAATAGGACTTGTTACAGCCCTTTGTCTTGTAGTCGCCTTCACCGAGTTATCAATTCCTGATCTTTTTGCAAGCATCCTGGCATTCATTCCTACCGGATGGTTCATCCTCTGTGTAAGTTAAAAGGATCATCCTATGTGTAAGTTAAAAGAATTCTTTTCTGCATTTAATTACCTTGGGGTAAGAATAATGTTCTGAAACGAAATCCAAACCCATTCGTAACTTTCTGTTCGAGAACATCGTACCAATTTAGTATCACATCAGACTGTTGAAAAAGAACAGAGCCCTTATGCCACATTTTTTATGGTTGTGTTCGTGAAACTGGTGTTCAGGGATTCAAGTTCAACTGTGTGATATTTGACCACCTAATGATACTAGGCAAGTTTGATTAGACAGAACTGTCTGCTCGCCACTTCTTATTCTCTCTTTTGGGGTGTGGAGGTTAGGGTGAGGAGCAATGCTCCACATGTTTCTGGTACTGTTCCTCATCGAATGCAGTCACTAACTTTAATTCTCCTCAACAGATCGCTATCACATGGAAAAAGGTTGTCAGGAGTTTAGGATTATGGGATTCGGTGCGGGAGTTTGGAAGATTGTACGATGCCGGCATGGGTATGATCATTTTTGTGCCAATTGCAGTCCTATCATGGTTTCCGTTCATTTCCACGTTCCAGTCTCGACTTCTATTTAACCAAGCCTTTAGCCGTGGGCTTGAGATCTCTATCATCCTTGCTGGAAACAAAGCAAATGTTCAGGCTTGATCATTAGGGGTCAAAACCGCAATTTGATGACAATTGAGAGCTGAGCTGACTTGGAGGTGTATTTTTGTATATAGGTTTTTGAGTAAGTACTGTTCTGCTGTATCTTTTAGCATATTGAGTGTATTAGTTTGATTTGAACTGAAGGGGAATTTGTCAGTTGATTTATTTAATTCCAAAAAGGCTGATTTTGTCAACTTTTTCCATGGTGACTAAATGTTTGCTCCTTTAATTTCTTTTCATATGCTCCCATTTAGGATCCCTCTTCTCTGCCATGGAAATATGTATTCGGAAAGCCTTTTTGAAGACAAAAGGTAAAGCTGAATGATTATAGAATTTCTAAAAGCTGCAAAGGTTACTAACAGCCTTCTGAAACTATGCCGAAGTCAATATCTAAACTAAATCTCTCTTAAATTTTAAAAAATTGCATGATATTGAAAAAAAAAAATACAAAGACGGGACAGTTTACAAAGAAAAAGATAAACAGATATGAAATATTCATGATTCTTAAAACTTTGGGATGTGTGAAATAAGTCTTCTGGTTAATCAAATATTTATAACCTTAGCATTCCGTTTCTTCAATGGACGTTGACTTCTGTAAAGTTCATTTTCCTTGAAAGAGAGACAATGTTTCAGGACAAGAACGAAGAAACTCATCCACTTGGACATTAAGTAGATTGGCATGACAGATTCACATCATTCATTGGCTTATGCCCCTTTTCTTCTTCTTTCAATTTATCTTACTTTACAATCAAATTTCATGCAGAAGAAATGGCTCTGCTGATGTTGAATCCATCGTAAATTGTGGAACCTTGAAAGTTAAATCTGTTTTTAAGTTAAAACTCGGACCACAATGGACATTTTTTTAACTTCCGCAATTCTCAAATTAGTTTCCTGACGCTTTCCATAATCAATTAGAGTTTAGCCAGACACTACCTTCAGGGTAACAGCTTAGAGACAAAAATATACTAAACAAAAAGCGGCATAATGGTTTGAAGCAAATGTACTCGAGTCTAAAATCTACTGCATTAACCTACAGAACAGCTAATCAACAACAAATACAAATAATTTACATATCCTGATTTCTCTTTGGCTTGAAGTAAAATACTGACACAAGATAAATATATAATGCCATTGGTTTGAAAAGCTTGCGGCAGCTAACCAAGAAATTGAAAGTAAAGCAAATATCAACCATTGCGGGAAAAAATTCGAAACCCTTCATTTGTTTCGCCCTTATCAGCTAGAACCGTCTCAACCCAAAAATTTCTACATAGGCTGCTAAGATGCAAATATCATTTTTCAATCGCCACACATAGGCTGCTAAGAGCCATACATAGGCTGCTATGATGCAAATATCATTTTCAATTGCCAGTTTAAGCCATTGAGGCTTCCTCACTCGCAGAATTGCCAAATGGTGTCGGCCTATCAACCATAGATCCTGCTGAAGAAGGTAATTGTTCTGGATGGTCAAATTTACAAGCTGGCCCAAATTTGCAAATGCCATAGCGGCTGTAGTGGGAGCAGATGTTTTGATCCTAAAATGGAAAAAGGGTTCATCAGAAATGTAAATTGTGGATATTTTTTATGGCAACAATGTAAAGTTAGGTGGTAGGAGTAAACCAAACGTGAAGACTACCATTGCAGTGATAAAAATGATTTTCTCAATGGGAAAAACTCGTCAGTTAGGTCTTCCTACATCTGTAAAAGTTGTTACTTATAACTAAACGTATATAGTATCCAGTGGAAAATAGTCAGAAAAGGTATGAAACAGCAATCTCTGTCAACTTCGCCTCATATCTACCAAATAAAATCAATCAAGTCACTGGGCATACTCTAGCATGTCACATGGTAGGGAAATACAATAATTTTCTGAAAATTGCTTCTGAAATTATACCTTAAGGATTTTTTAAACAAATAAAAAGCAACTTACAGGTCTTAATGGCAGGCCTTTGTTACTGAGTGCACATGGTGGTGACTTTGAGATACGATTCTTTGGATGATGATTTCTGCAGTTAGATTTAAACTTACAGTCCCCAGTTTTCATATAAAAACTGCATTCTGGCTCACCAGGCCGTTCAGGAAATTCATTCACTACCGACTGCTGCTGCTGTCCATAGAGATTAGGATCAGTTGCAGAATTGTTCACAACATATGCTGGAGATAGGGGCATGCTCCTTTCTGGAGGATATACAGGAGCCTAGAAATCACAGAAAGATCCAATAAATGCATTAAATGTTGTTCCTACAAGGTTTGCAAGAGGACGAGATGTGAAGTCGTCGAACACAATCACAATCACATGTCCATATATATATATATATATTAGTAAAGAAAAATGAACAGAAGGCAGAGATCAAGTACACCCTCTATATAAGTGGGTAAAGACAACAATTAAAATATATATGCCTCTGATATCCTATATTAGCTTATCCAACAAGTTTCCCTTCTAACTTGACAGAGTCATGCGCATGAATTGGCAAGATTATTTGCTATCTTGAATTGAATAGAAAATCTTCATGAGGCAAATGCACACCTAGCAACTTGATTCATATATTGAGAAACCAACCAAACTAGACAAATCACTAAGCTAATCTCAATCAGAAATTAGACTAGAAAATAAATGAATAGTATTGAAAGACAAGAGATAAAGACCCTTGACAAGTTTTAGAGGCATCGACAATAACGTGGGAGACAACAAACAAGAAACATTGACCAAGTGGATGAGATAAATAGCACAAAAACAATGGAGAATAATGTGTAAACCTGATATCCATTCCATTCTGAGTTTTGGGTAGCAACCCCTTGTGTTGGTGAATACATCATCGGAACAAAGGGAGCAGCCTCATTTAAAGCACTTGAAGAAGACCACGATGACACACTTGATTGTGATGGCCCCTGTAGAGAAGCAGAGCTTTCATTGCCAAATGCTGAAGGAAGTTCACTTCCTTCAGCAGCTGTAGGATCTGGATGATTGAACCTGCAGCTAGCTCCAAACTTGCAGGAGCCATTCCGCATGTAATATGGACAATCTTTTTGCCCCTGTAATCAAGAAATATCAGCATGAGCAATGGAACACAAAGAAAAATCTCCATATCACTTAGCGACAGAAAATTCTTTAAGGTTTGTCATATGCAATACTGGTCTGATAGGAAGGCCCAGAAAATTAAGCTCTGAAACTGGCAACACGGGATATTTTGATCTTGAGTGGTTGAATCTACAAGTATTTCCATACTTACAGCCGCCTGTCATCAAGTAATACTGTAGGAGACCCAAGAAGAAAAAGAAACATTTAGATTAAGAAACCAACTAAACTTTTTGGAAAAAAAAGAATATTAGCATCCCATAATTATCTACCTTGCAGTTTACATAACTCTTTAAAAAGCATAGCTAGAGAGGGCATCAATTTTAAGGAATTAAGGCTTGTGAAAATTATTACATATTCCAACAGAGGAATCCCAAGCTTCCAGAAAATGAGTAACTTGTGTGTTAAACTGCCAGCTGCAGAGGATCAGTACGTAGTTTTTCTTCAAAAACGTTATGCAAAAGATGATTAGTACAAGATATTTCTGCAATTTATTCCTAGTAAGAAAAAAGTAAAGTAATCATTTCAGTTTGGAAATTATTCAGCACAAATGAGACTTAAATTGCCAAGAAAGACCCCAAACAAGTTCAAAGATATGCTTAGGCCAAACAGAAATCTCAAATAATCTATCAGACTAATGACCTTGCATTCTGTCTGGCCTGGCCTCTCAATAGCTTCTTCTCCTTCTGGAAACTTCTCTTTGACAGGCTAATTGACAAAAAGATAAGAAAAGTTTAGGCAGCATATCTTAAAGATAATAAGTAAAACACTTTGAAATTTTGGAAACCTACAAAATGGAAAAAAAAAAAAACTTTGAAGGCTTACTCCAAAACATCATGCATGAAATAAATCCGAATACTTCCTTTAGAACCAATAATTTTTTAACCAATCAAGAATAACCACGGAAAAGAACATCCCAATCTCCAACAAACAAAACCCTTATTCCCTTTTCCTTGTCCTTTTGACATTCATCATTAACAAAAGCCAGAAATTCTTCTTACAAAACATAACAGTAACATAGTTATGCATCAAAAGATCCCTAATTTTACCGCTAAATAAGCAATGAACGTAAAATAAAGTAAGCACACATCTTCTCCCAAGCAGTAAGAATAAGATTGCATCTTTTCAAGCATACAGTCGTCCTGAACCACAACCATACAAAAAAGCCAAATGCAAATACAGGCAGCGAAACTTACCATGATTTGCCTTCTAATAGGGTGATTAAACTTGCAATTGTAACCAAATTTGCAAGACCCAGTTTTCATATAAAAGGGACAATCTTCAGCATCAGGCCTAAGAGGATACTGATGGCTTATACTACCACTATTAATCCCCTCAATACCGTACCCAATCTTTTCAATCTCACTCCAAACCACGTTCTCGTGCTTGTCATCATTTCCACCGTTCTCTAATTCATCTTCACTTAAATTATTCAAATGTTTCCCTTCTTCCTCATTCTTAGCCCCTCCAAAACTCAACTTCTGCTCTAGTTCTTTGAGGACACTGTTCTCTTCAACAACGACCTGATCGTGAGTGAAACGCCCCTTCCCTTTATGCAAATCCAAGTGCTTGTGTGACTGTTCGGGGAATTCATCTTCTCCGACCGTCTGATAAAGACCGTACGGCGAGGAATCGCGAGAGGATGGGGATGAATTGAACCCAAACTCGGGGCACCCATTGGGATTAGTGAGGGAATTGGGGTATCTAGAGCGTTCCATTTCTGCTCCTCATTTCAATTTGTCGAAACCCTATATTTTGCACACAGAGTGTGCCTTTGTGCTAGTGAGATAAGAAGACGAAGAAAGAATGTTGTTGGATGAAAGACATTAACAAGGAGATAACAATTTCTTTAGAACGGGTCACCTTTTAAAAAAATATTTTAAAAAACAAATTTATAATTTTTGCTTCACATTTTATTTATTATATAATGTTATGTATATGTATACATAACATTCTACATTTTATTTTTAATGAGCAAAAAGTATCTATACGATTAAAAAAGATTTTTATGTGAAACATATTTCCTAGTAATGTAGTTTAATTTAATGATTAAAAAATTCAACCGTCGGTATAATCATAAAATCTTGAACTGTTTAATTTTTTAGTTTAGTTTTTAATTTTTTAAATTTAATTTATTATAATAATTTTTTGTTAAAAACTAATAAATTTATGAATTAATCGATCAATTTTTGTAAATTAATAAGTTCTTATAAACTAGATTAAATTAATAAATCTTTATTTAATAATTTCGATTTAATTTATTTTAATAACTCTTGACAAAAAAGCCTAGGTCATAATTAAAAGTCGGCCTATGCCTGGTCTGTTCTAACAGAAAAGCCTAGGTCATAATTAAAAGTCGGCCTATGCCTGGTCTGTTCTAAAACCACATTATTGGTAATCTAAGTAAATGGATTAATCACTTTGCATTCAACCAAAAGGATCAGAGAGAGTAAAATGCAACCTAGTCATTATAATTAGTCACAATAACACTGCTAAACGAATGTCTAAAACTAGTAAATCAGTGTATGAAACAACTTACTGCTTCCCAAGTATATGTACTTCAATGACAACCATTAATGCACCTTCTAAAGAACATGTTTAAGAAGTAGAAATTGATATTAAAAAGTCATCAAATAATGGTTTTTAAGTAATTATTTTTTAAAAGGGTTAACACCAATACGTTGAGAGGTTTGGATTAAAATAGCTTCTGCCTTGCATCTTCATTATCATGTTTGCATCTTCATATGGCATTGGACTACTCTATTAGTGTAAATAGTACCCTAATCCCTTTTGCAAAATCAAAAAGTCACCTAGTTTGGTAGAGCACCGATAATAACAGATAAGAACAGAGTAAAACATAGTAAGAAGAAGGTAGGAGAAGAGAAAAGAGAGAAAAGAAGGGAGGCAGAAGGATTTTTTAAACCATGCATGCCTTTTTGTACACACGCTATTCATTTTATATTAGAGTTGGTTACAACAGCTGTAAATATGCAGCTGTGACTATACTGAGTACATAACTAATTTTGTCTCTTGTGTAACTAACTCTATTCCACGTAATCAACGAACTTGGATGGCTTAATCGTTGTTCGCTCGCTGGCCTGCGTTTTGAGCATGGATTCGTCTGCTTCACTGGTTAGGCTGAGGTCGCGCTGGACTGAGCTGCATCATTACTTCCATCCCCGAAAACATCCTTGTCCTCAAGGATGAAGCATGGATATTGGATCTTAAGATCCTCATAATTCTCCCATGTAGCATTGTCTGGACTCAGACCTTTCCATTGAGCCAGGGCCTGCGAGACCAACTGATTACCCTGAAAAATTTGTTGTTGACCCAAAATTGTAAGAGGAACTAACAATGGGTAGCCTTCAATAAAGTCGTCAGGTAGGGGAAGTTGTTATGCTTTAGGGTCTCCTCGGCATTCTTTCAGTAACAAAACATGGAATACATTTTGAATATGAGCATTAGGTGGCAAGCTAACTTTGTAAGCAACAGGACCCACACAATCAACAATCTCAATTGGTCCATAAAATCGCTTAGAGAGCTTATTAAATCTATTACCTATAAATGATCGTTGTCAATGGGGCTGCAATTTGACAAACACTCAATCACCTGGCTGGAATGGTTTGTCCACCCTCCCTTTATCGTGATGTTGCTTCATGCGATTTTGTGCACGCGTGAGGTTGGCTACTAACTGTGGAAGAACCTTAGAACACTCGGAGAGCGCAGAATCTACAGAATCAATCTTGCGAAAAGATGGTAATCCTTGAGGAGTAGAAAAAATAGCAGAAAAATCTTGTAACAGAGTATAGAATTACGAACAAAAGGCAGGAGACAAGTCTTTCGCAACGCGAACCGTGTTGGTGTCCAACGTTGAACTGACAATCAAATGATAATAAGAGGAAATAGAATGAGTACGATGATATCGCTAAACCTGTCCCAATGTCATGGACGCTAGTCCAGCAGGTTTGATACCTTATAAAGTCAGTTGTTTGCCATCCTGTTCAAGTCTTATCCACATATTGGTATAATAAAAAAAGAACAGGTCCCACAGTAGCAAGCCTTTGTACACCTAAGACAAGGTCAGCACCATACAAGGGAAGTAAGTAGAAATCGATGATAAAACAATGGTCTTCCACTTCAATAGGGATTTGAGTACAGAGCCCAGAACATGACAAATTATCACCGTTTCCATCTGTAACATTCATGTACTGGGAGAGTTGAATAGGAAGTTTCAAGTATTGGGCAACCCTTTCCTGCATGAAATTATAGGTCAATCCTCCATCGACCAAAATAAGAACGGATCAACCATGGATAGTACGCTGAAGTAGCAGTGTTGAAGGAACAAAATGGCCCTCGAATGCGTGTAAAGATATAGTAGGAAGTGGCGCGTCACTTGCAAGTACTGGTTCAGGGTCAATGGTGTTAACGGGTGCAATATTGATATCACTCAACAAAGAATCAACCTGATCATTAGCAATTAAACAATGAAATTGTTTGCGTGGACACGATGGCCAACAAAAAAAATTTCGTCACAATTAAAACAAAGTCCTTTGGCATGACGAGTTTCCATTTCTGCTATTGTTAAACGCTTAACAGGTATTTGTGGTGAAAATGGTTGAGTAGGGTGGGAAGCTGGTAGTGTAGGGTATGGACGAGGTGAAATAACATTCGGAACTGAGGAAGGAGCAGGAAAGTGCTGGCGAGGCGAGGGCAAAAATCAAGCGGCAGAAAGTTTATCTTCGATCATTCGTGCCATCCCAATAGCCTCCGAGAGATCATGAGGTTTTAAAATATAAAGCTCCTGTTTGATCTTGTCCTTTAAACCCGAGATAAAGCAGCTGAGTAAACTGGTAGCATTGAGGCCATTGATTCGGTTGGATAAAGATGCGAACTATTGCATATAAGTGCTGACCGACGTCACCTGTGACAGTTTAAACAATAGAGCTTTATGATTAATAAATGGTGAAGGGCCAAAATGGACCTCTAGTTGTCGCATCAAATCAGTCTAAGTAAGTGCTTGTTTCGTTGTCAGAAGCCACTTATATCACTGTAATGCTTGTTTGACCATATAAAAAGAGGCAATAGAGACTTTTTGATCCTCTAGAGTGCGATGATAATCGAAGAAACGTTGGATTTGAAAAATCCATTCAACAACACCATTGCCCGAAAATAGTGGAATCTCGAGGTGGGGTAAACGTGGCGATGTACGTGGTGGATGCTCCGGAACGTCCCAAGACATTGCAGAGGGGGGTGTGAAGAGCTACTTAGTAAACCCAACGTGATCGGAGTAGGTAACAAGCCTGGTTATGAAGAAGAACCAGGAAAGAGAATTGGTGGTGGCAAAGTGTTAGGCACCAATGGTTGTTTCTCCAATCGTGTAAGAGATTGACACATGGACTCCAGTGTTTGCTTGATCTAGTCATTGGTGTTACTATTGCGCAAAAGTTCTTCAGATTGTTGCTGCATTGTCATGGAATGCTGTTGGACAGTAGTCTGCAGCTCACACAAATCTTTAGCTAGATTATGGATCGATTCTTCTAAAGCTTTATAACGGGTGGTAGTTCCCTCGGTCATCCTAGCAGTGATGAAACCAGAAATTTATAATAGGAGGGTCCAAATATTTAATTTTTTAAATTTTTGGGGCCCCAATATACTACTAGCCCTCAAATAACTTCATCATATATATATATATATATATAATATTTAATTTTTTAAAATTTTGGGGGGCCCAGTGCACCTGTTGGATCCCGATCCCGGAGCCCAGTCAAACCGTGCTGGACCCCGTTATCGGAAACCCAACTATCCGAAACGGAAACACAAGAGAAGGCCGTTGGGCCCGAGTCCCGAC
>JANZLH020000129.1:4498798-4513059 GCA_026770325.2 Erythroxylum fimbriatum | reverse complement strand
AGATGTTACTTGTGAAGTTTGTCCTCTTTCTAAGCAAGCTAGAACTGTTTTTCCGGTTAGCTCTACACGAGCTGCTATGCTTTTGGAATTGTTACATGTTGATATTTGGGGGCCCTATAAAGATGTTTCCATTTGTGGGGCGCATTATTTCCTGACGGTTGTTGATGATCATAGTCGCTGTACTTGGATTTTCTTGATGAAGCATAAGACGCAAGTTAGTAACATTTTGAACCGGTTCTTGCTTTATATTCAACGCCAGTATGATGGTCAAGTAAAGATTGTGCGGAGTGATAATGGTTCAGAGTTTCTTGTACAAGATACACAAGCCGTGTTTCATAGCAGGGGCATTCTTCATCAGCGGACTTGTGTGTATACTCCACAACAGAATGGTGTTGTGGAGAGAAAGCATCGTCATTTACTACAAGTAGCACGAGCTCTTTTATTTCAATCTGGTCTTCCAAAGGAATTTTGGAGTCATAGTGTTTTGCATGCAGTATTTTTAATCAATCGGCTGCCTAGTAAATTACTTAATTGGAAATCTCCTTATGAGTTGCTAACAGGGCATTCACCCAGCTATACTGATTTACGGTGTTTTGGATGTTTATGTTTTGCGGCTGATACTCACCCTCATAAGGATAAGTTGGCGCCACGTGCTTTTCGGAGTATTTACCTTGGCCATTCTTCCTGCCAGAAGGGATACAAGTTATTTGATTTACAGACCAGACGTGTCTTTGTTTCCCGAGATGTGTCCTTTTTTGAATCTGTATATCCGTTTAAGCAGCATCCACAACCTTATCAATCTACCAGTTGTTCTGCCTCTTTCCCGTCTATTGTGCCTCCTGATCCTCACTTACTGTCTTCTACTAATGTTTTGATTCCAGATGATACAGATACAATTTTATCGTCGGAGCCCCATGATGCCTCGTTGGATCCTGTTCTTGCTCCACCTGATTCTTCTGCCCCTGCAGTCCTTACCCGGCGGAGTCTACGTGTTCGACAGCCGCCTTCTTGGTTACGCGATTTTGTATCGCATGTAAGCTCTCCTTCTTCTTCTGTGAATTGTTTACCTATACAACGAAGTTCTTCCCATAATCCTCCTACGTTTCCCTATGTTGTCCATCCTGGTTTCAGTTCATCCTACGTTGCTTTCTTGGGCAATGTCTCTAGCTTTACTGAACTACTTCTTATTTACAAGCTCGCCAAGATCCTAATTGGGTCCAGGCTATGCATTAAGAGTTGGATGCTCTTGAAAAAAATGGCACTTGGGTTCTTACCACGTTGCCCGACGGGAAGAGGGCCATTGGTTCTAAGTGGGTCTACAAAATAAAGTTGAAGCCTACTGGAGAGATCGATAGATTTAAGGCCCGGTTAGTGGCCAAGGGTTATAACCAGGTTGAAGGGGAAGATTACACCGATAGTTTCTCACCGGTTGCTAAGGTTGTCACCGTGAGGATCTTATTTGCCCTTGTTGCTGCGAAAGGCTGGCCTTTGCACCAATTAGACATTAACAATGCTTTCCTACATGGTTTTCTGGATGAGGAAGTCTATATGCTTCCACCCGAAGGATATTCGAAGGCGGCACCGCATGAGGTTTGTCTATTGAAGAGGTCCCTCTACGGCCTTAAACAGGCTTCTCGAATCTCGGCATGTACATTAATCAACGTAAATACGTGTTGGATTTAATTAACTCTGCAGGTTTATTGGGCTGCAAACCAGCATCAACTCCTTTACAGAAGGGGTTACATTTGGGGGCATCCGATGGTTCTTCTCTTGCTGATCCTCAACCATATCGTCAGCTGGTTGGGCGATTATTGTATTTAGGGTATACGCGTCCAGACATCACATTTGCTGTTCATCAGCTGAGCCAGTTCGTTCAGGCACCGACGGAGGTTCACTGGCAGGCGGCTCTCCATGTTTTACAATATTTGAAGGGTTGTCCGTCGTTGGGTCTTTTTTATCCAGCTAATCAATCATTTACTCTTCAGACGTTTTGTGATGCGGATTGGGGGGCTTGTCGCGATACTCGCCGATCTGTCTCTGGGTTCTTCGTTAATTTCTTGGAAATCCAAGAAGCAAGCTACCGTGTCTAAGTCTTCTGCAGAAGCCGAATATCGGAGCATGAGTTCGGTGGTTTGTGAACTTCTCTAGGTTTCTTATATTTTACGGGATTTTCGGATCCCTGTTTCTCTTCCCATTTCTCTGTTTTGTGACAATCAGGCGGCGCTCCATATTGCTGCCAATCCAGTGTTCCATGAGCGCACCAAGCATCTGGACATTGACTGTCATATTGTTCGCGAGCAATTGAAACAGGGGTTTCTCTCGTTACTTCACACGTCTTCGTCTACCCAGCTTGCCGACATTTTTACTAAGTACCTTTCTGCTCCTGTTTTTCATGAGTTTCTTGTCAAGTTGGGCTTACGAGATTTCTTACACGCTCCAACTTGAGGGGGGGATGAAGAAATTATTTAATTTAATTACTGATAGTTTTAGCTTCGTTACTGATAAGTGTACAGTTAATCTGTTAGTTAGTTACAAGATATAGTTAGCGAGCAGTTTATTAAGTAGAGTATAAAAAGTCAAAGACTCTTCTTGCTTCTAGATAATGAATACATAGAAAGTTTTCACATTCTTTGTTGCCTTCGTACAATAGAGTTTTGTTCACTCTTCTTGCTCCGCCACATGATAAGTTTCATCTAAAGTCTGTAGGTTGATGATAATTAGTGCGTGTTTAATTTCATCTTTCAATCCTCCAATAAACTTGTGAGTGAAATGATCCTCATCTAACTGTGGTCTCAATTCAATTAGGTAAGCCCACAATTCATCAAAGGATTCAATATACTCAGATACACTACCAGTTTGTTTAAAATTATTAAATGATGCGATAATACTTCCAAAGTTCTGCATCTCAAATATGTTTAACAATGTCGTGGACAATTTAGCCTACGTAATCTCCTCTCATCCCACTAGATAGTTTTCGACATGAGCTTGGGCCCATTAGTTACAACAGACTCCGAAGGATGTTAAAATAACTACTATAACTAATTTTTATTCGTTGCTCTACTTGTTCTAAAAAATAAGAAAATGGCAAATATATA
This sequence comes from Erythroxylum fimbriatum, assembly GCA_026770325.2. Lineage (NCBI taxonomy): Eukaryota > Viridiplantae > Streptophyta > Magnoliopsida > Malpighiales > Erythroxylaceae > Erythroxylum > Erythroxylum fimbriatum. The sequence goes on along the minus strand of JANZLH020000129.1, from coordinate 4,509,964 downwards.
ATGGACTGGATAGTGTGTGCGTATAACTGATAACATGCATGATGATGATAGTGGGTTGAAATAGCTGCCTTTTTTTTTTCGAAGAAGAAGAGATAATAGAATTAAAAGCGACGAGAATAAATCTCGAACAACACGTCAGATAGATCAACCCATAAATTGATATCAATCGGTAATAAAGACCTGTACGAAATCACTATCTAACAAACTATTTTTTGGCTAGTAAAGTACTATACTCATGCCATTAATGCCTTACCATCAATTCAAAATTTATCCCAAATTGAGCGGCAAAAATGCCATCCCCACCAAACACACACGATGTAAGACGAAGCATGCAATGCAACTTAGAAATTCTTCTCCAACTGCGTACTATCCTGCAGATACTAAATTTCACGAGTATTTACAAATATCAAGCACTCCAAGGTCTCACCTTGAAATAAGAATTAGCATTGACATTCATTGTAGAATTATCAATCAGTTTGAATGTTCAATCAATTGCTCAACTTGCAGTGATTTGCAAGACCCAATTAAGGCCGCCGGTGCAAAACCCGATCAACTTGGTTACTCTGAATTACAGTTACAGGGAAATCCTATCACTATCTTTAGCCCTAGTTCTACCCTGTCAACAGGACAAAGAGTCTCATTAGCAATGTTAAATACACGGTTTTTCCTTATAAGGAATCACCCCCTGCCTTTTTTTACAGAGTGACCAGTCTTCCTCTTGTGGCGACTGAAGTCTGACACAAATCTGAATGTCTGTCCACATCCTTCCTCAGCACATACGTAAGGACGATCACCAGTGTGAACCCTAATGTGTTCAGTCCGAGCCCATGCCCACTTGAACGTCATCTTACAGCCCTTCCAGGGGCACTTAAGGGGGCGGTCATCCAAGTGGACTCGACGGTGCTGCACTAGATATTTGTGGGAGAAGAACTTCTTCCCACACCCCTTGACAGGGCAAATGTTCCTTTTATGCACTACAAGCTCTTGTTTTGTGCGGAAGCTCATGGCACATCCCTCAATATCACACTGATATTCTTCTCCTTCACCCTTGACTTTGCGATTCTTGCGGCCAGCTGGAGCCTTCACAACTGAAGCACACTTCACATTTTTCTTGGACTTTTGCTGCTTCTCTTTTAGGTTTGTGTCTGACTTTTTTGTCTTTGAAGGTCTTTGCCTGAGGCGCGTACTAGGTCCTCCTTCAAGCTCCTCCTCAACCTGAGGATTAATCTGTCTAGAATTGTTATTTCTAGCATCTCGAATCCGTGATGTCCATTGTTTTGCTTGCCTCTCTTGTTTGATTGATTTAGGGGCATCTTTCTTTGTGAACCGAGACATTCCTTGCTTCATCAGCTGAGAAGTTTCCAGTTTCATCTGGCGAAGTGTCAACTGCTTGTTCTGCTTGCTTCTAAGAATCCGGCTGGACTGCTTCTCTGAATTTTCCTCCAACAAATCATCAGATGCTGCATCATCTCTCTCAATCAGGCTGGCTCGCTTACCTCTAGGAGTTTTCCTAAGCTGCCGTTGATTGTTATCCTCCTGCAGATCATCTGAAACTACAGTTTCCCTCTCAATGAGTTTGGCCTTCTTACTTCTTGGGATCCTCCTGGGCTGCTCACGAGTACCATCCACTAGAAAATCATCTGAGACTGCATCTTCCCTTGCAACAAACTTCACCTTTTTGCTTCTAGAAGCTGTTCTAAACAACTGGTTAGTATTCTCTTCTGCCGACTCATCAGAAACTGAATGTTCCCTCTCAATAAATTTGGCTAGCTTATTTTTTAGAATCCTTTTGCTCTGTTGATGCATATTGTTTCCCAGAGAATCATCTGATATCACATCTTCCATCTCAAAAACTTTAGATCGCTTGCTCTTGGAGAACCTCTTGAGCTGCTGATAATTTCTTTCCTCCAGTAAATCATCTGATGCAACATCTTCTCTCTCAGTATATTTGGCTTGTGTGCCTTTGGAAAATCTTCTGTTCTGCCAATGGGAACTATTCTCCTTAGAATCATCTGAAATCACAGTTTCTCTATCCATATAATCCGCTTGTTTTCTTCTGGAAGCCCTCACATGAAGCCTATGAGAACTCTCCTCAAGTGAATCATCTGATAATGCATCTTCAGTCTCAAAATGTGGTGTATGCATATTTCTGGAGATCCTCTCCTCCCACTGACCACTATAATCTTCCTGTGAATCATCGGAAATTTCACCTGCCTTCACACATTTGTCTAGCTTGCTCCTAGCAAATTTCCTATGTGGCTTGTGATAATTGTTCTCCACTAAACCACAAGAAACTGCCACCTTCCTCTCAGTAGGTTTAGTTTGCTTGCTTCTAAGAGTTCTACTGAATTGTTGCTGAGAGTTATCTTCCAACGAATCTTCTGAAACACTATCATCTCTTTCAATAGATTTGGCCTGCTTACTTCTATGAAATTTACCCAAGTACCGATGAGAAATATCATCCAATGAATCATATGAAACTTCTCTCTCCATGTACTTTCTCTTGTTCCAACTATGAATCATTGAATGCTTCTTATCAGGATTATCCTGCATTGAATCATCTGAAGCTACAGCCTCAGTCTCCATATATTTCCCTTTCTTAATAGACCTGCTCTCTGCTCTCATTTTCCGCTTCCTCCGGTACTTTCTAATGACTGAATCGGTTTCTTTTCTGTTGGTACTTCGTGGATTCTTTTCGAGCTTTTCATCAGATATAGCCCACCCATGGAAATTCCTTTCCTGTTCATGTTCTTGATCTTGTGCTTCACAATCCCATTTTGCCAGAAGAGGATGAACTTGATTGGACATCCAAACTTTTCCACACCATTTCCCAGCCACCACTTTTTTCTGCTTGCCAGGCCTCCTTCCATTAATATTAGACTTTGAGAGAGAGCTAATCGGAGAAGTTCGGCCAAAAGCATTATATATGACAGAATTGTATGGCATCTGTTTACTGTAAAGAGGAGAACGACTGAGGTTCGCACTATAAAAGAGATTAATCCCCAACTTTGCAGCCCAATCCCCATTCCCTGGTATGGCATCTTCACTATCCAAAGCTAATTGTATCCTCTCTTCATCATCTTTAGTGGCATCTGTAAAATTGCTCTCACTCCAAAGATAATCAATTCCCAGTTCTTCTGACACCAATTTTGCTGCAGCTTCTATCCTGGGATACTCTGCAAATGTTTTTGGCAAACCCCGTGTGTATTGAATAGCGTAAACAACAGAAACTATGATAATATAGTTTGGAGAAAAACGAACAATGTTCATCCAATTAAATAAGAAAAATTACCAATAATCCACTATGCTGTTTAAACCAGTCATACTTCACTATTCATTATCCGTTAAAAGCAAACTAAAAGAGGCCACAAAAAACAAAATGACATATTTATTTTATACATGAAATATGAGATCATAATATCGCGACACACCTGGATGGCAGAGAAGCAATATATGCACTCCTCCAATTGGACGGAGTTGCTGTTCCACTTCTACAGCATGTTGAAGGCAGAAAACATGCATTCGAGAAGAGTCTTCATCAGATCTTCGACCAAATGATGGATCTGCATGCTCTGTTGGTCCAACAACCGAATTAAACTTTGCTTTTTCAGCATCAAAGACCACCGGGATACAATTTGCCTTTTTATGTGGCATCACTAAGGAATCTTCTAACTTGCCCTCCAAAACATTTGTTTCCCTGCAAGCAGCACTATTGGTTTCAGACTCAACAGAAAACTCTGGAGTCTGATCACTTATATCCCAAAATTTGGAGAGTCTATGATCAGCATGGCAATCATGAGTTTTCAAGGCAACCTCATCCTCATAATCAACTCTAGAATGGGATGGAGGTATACTATCAGTGGCAAAATCAATAATCTCTCGCTTAACAGAAGTCAGAGTTGAATTTTGACCATGATATTTACTTTCTGATGAATAAGGCTTCCTATTAACTATATCACCATCTTTAGAAACATCTATCTCATTCTGATCTTCCTCTGAGTCCGAAGAGTTTGCATAATTCAAAGCTAAAAGGCCAAGTGAAGAAGCCTCTTTCTGTGTTGCAGAAGCAGAAGGCACTCCAATACTTTGATTCACCATCTGAACTTGGCAATGAGTAGACTGAAGGGGAACATTACATAAACCATCTGCTGCATTCTTTTCTACCAATCCTGGAATTTTTAGGGCAAAAAATGTGCTCAAAACCAGTGCCAGAAAGGAAATCACTCAAAAGGACACAATCTACAATGGGAAGGAAACAAAGAAATGTTTCTTAATGGTACAATATGTGTGGCATGGGTAAAACACTAAAATACAAGAGTAGTCAATGTCATCAAGTAGTTTAATGAGAACAGCGCCCTTGCACCATCACTGCCCTTGCCAAATAGGTTTAAAAAATGAATAATGCAGGAACCCAGTAAGTTTGAATATCATCAAAAATATTGTTGAGGGCCTTTAATGTCCTTAAAAGAAATGCAAAACATCTTCTCAATCAACTAATGCAAAATCAGTATAGTAAAATTTTGTAATTGCTACCAACGGAACAGACTATATAGTGTTTAAACATGTTACAAAGGTAAGCAAAAATAAGCAGATTCTCCATGTAACCTACTTGTCAAGGATTTATTCTCAAAAGTTTTTGGATTATCACTGGCAAAAGCAAGCCCATCCCTATTTACTCGAGAACCAACGATCCAATCATTAAAGAAACTACAATCAGCTGACATGAGGTATCTAGCAGCTGCTTCTCTTGGTTGGATAACAGCAACACAGTCAAAGCTCAAGATTCCACAAGTGACACATGAAAACAGTCTCTGATCCAACAACTTATCACCATGGACTGCACTTTCTCTTTCATTGTCTCCATTGGTAGTGTATGTCTCATTATTGCCCCTTTCATCTGACAAGGAAAAGTTGCTCCTTTCGTACAAAGAAGCAATCTTTGCTTTCAAGGAAAAAAATCCTTTTACTTGACTCATTCCATGATCACTATCAGATACGATTTCATCAGAAACTGAACCTTTTGTGGATTTAACAAAATTCTTGCGACTGTCTAACCCAAAAGAGGGGTTCAACCTTAACTGTGACCCAACACGTAATTTTGAGCAAACAGAAATATCTGAAGCAGTTTGGGGAAGCAGCACAACTGAAGATCCTTTTCCAAGAATATGAAGCAGCTCATTGTTCTGAATAACATTCTTTGCAAATAGTTCTTTAACCAGTGTTTCACCTTCACCCTTTTGCTTATCTTTGAGTCTAGAACTCCGAGGCTTTAGATTGATACTTGCAGATGGTCTGCAAGGTGAAAACCAGAAATAAGCATTGGTGGTTTAGAATCAAACAGAACTGCAGCAACTTTGAATGTGCAAGTATCTAGACTAGGAGTTCTGCTGAAAGCTTATGCGTTTTAAACAAGTTCCAATAGGAACTTTTCTTTTTTTGAGTCAAGTTAAAATGCAAAATTAATTGAAACATCATGTGAAAAACAGCACAACAGAAGGAACTAAAAATGTGACACAATCACAAACGCTTATCACACTTACCTGATATCTTTCATGAAGGTAGAATAGAAATTTCAATCCAACAAAAAGTTATGCAATCAGCTGGACTATAATGGATTTCAAATTTGACTACATATGACTAGATTATAAACAATCTGTACAAAATTTTAGCCAGAAAACAAGATCTAACTACATAAGGGGGGACGCCTTGCAAATCAACAAGTCTTAAACAGAATGTTATTGCTAATTCGATAATAAAAAGAAAAGTGAAAATGCTAACGAACCATGGATTCATCATTCAAATAAACTATTGATGAACTATATACCTTGTACAAAATTCTAGAGCAAGATCATAAAGTAACTGGAAATGAGACACCATGGGCGGGTAATTAATTGAAGCTCTTCGAATAGCAGCTTCTTTAGCAACCCTCAACCATTCAGGTGTTGCAATATTAGCTGCCTCACCACAATTAAATCCTGAAAGTTAAAAATCATTGACAAAATAAGCATCTACACTAGTTAGAAAATGCAATAAAAATAACAAAAGGTCTCCAATGTCTCAAAAGAAGAAAATAAACTGGCAGATATAGGTATTACCATGACTGAACCCTGAATGATAGGCTCCGGGGAAGGTTACAACAAACTCCCCAGCATTTTGAACCAACCTGATTGAATAGATGCAATGGTTAGACTACGTAGACACTCAAGTACAAAGATCATATTCATGTTTAACCACATTACCACCCACAGAAAGCAAAGAGAGATCATAGCAAGAAATTATAAATCTCTGGAATCTCATCATCAATGAATAGTTGAATACGTATCCCTTTCGTCCCACTATCCCTCTTATATCACATGAATGTGAGTTCAAACCAACAGTGTCATATTTTCAAGAACTATATTGAGTGCATTACAGACTAATTACAACAATGTCAAGTTAGCAGAAACTAGAAGACAGTACAAAGAAGCCAAATAAACAGAAAGGAAAAAGCACCTGCAGCAAGGTACACCTGCACTAATAAATACTTCGGGTGACATAACTGTAGTCTTCTCACCAAGAACAGCAAATGTAACTGGAGAGCAAGCAAAAGCTACAGTTAGTTGTTTATGTTGTAGCAAAAATGAAGTCAACAATCATGTTTTCATATAGTTAAACCGGAGCAACAGAGCAACAACAAAAAAAAGAGATTCCGATATTTTCTATCAGACACACTAATACCTAACAAAGTACTAGCAATACAAGGCATGCTACAAAAAGCCAATCACAATCAATAACTAGATTCAAAAATAGTAATTTGTGAAATAGAAAAGGACAAGCAGCGATAAATTCTTTAACTAAGAAAGTTGTCCACTGAGAAAATGAGCATGCAGAACGAGGGCTCCTCCTTAAGCTTATATCAATTCATTATAAGTCAACAAATGACAGCCAAAGTGGCTACCATAGTTTTCCTTTCTTTCTTTTCTTTTGAGGGTAACTAGGTTTACGGTCGGAGGGGGATAAGCCGACACAACCGTACCCTTGGTGGAAGAGCTCACTGCTGAGTTTAGATACACTTCAGTAGCTATTGTAGTAACTAGAGACAATTAAGTAGCTCCCTGCTGAGTTGAGATACAGTTCAGTAGCTATTGTAGTAACTAGAGAAATATAATTATAGACAATTAAGTATAGGGTCTGGACCCTAAACTTAACTGCAGACCCTAAACTTAATTTGCCCATATACTAAATCAAACAGGAAAAGGTATCATAGGAATCACCAAGTAGCCTTATCAGTTATCACAATGGACCATTCATTCTAGGATAATTCAAATACTCTATAAATGAAATATTAGTGGTGAATATAAAAGAAATGCCCCACATTTTTCTCGCAATTCACAAAATAATATAAACCCCTGCAGAAGAAGTGTCCAGATATCTACTCAATATATACTTAACCCCAAAAGTTCGACTGTAAGAATTCAGTAGTGAGTCCAATATATACCTTAAGGTATCTATAATGACTCATCCCCACTACTCTTGCAATTCACATTGTTCAACAACGGATCTAAAAGAGCATACCCGTAATCCAGACTGGTTCAGTTATCACCATTACAATCAAAAACATCTCTAAACACCCCATGAATTGTATCAACATCGACATTTTAGTAAACCAGGGAAAACCGAAAAACAGGGGAGGTTGGCAATGAATCATCAAATTATGGGATTACACACTCACCAAGCGGATTGATCTCTTCTCCATACCCATGAACTCGAACTACTTCCTCAAATGCAACCGCAGCCTCTTTAGGCACGCCATACCAAGTTTTACCAGCACCTGTATGCAAGTAATTCAAGCTATGCAAATCGTGATCCTCCACATGCCACGCAAACCAGCTAAACATCATAGCTATATACAACATAGGAGAAGTAACCCCAGGTATCTCCTCCTTCATGAACCTCAACAATGACCCTTTTGCCCTCGAGACACTTCGCATATTCCACTCTGTTTCTCCAACAGTCAACCCCTCTCCCAAACCTCCTTCTCTACTTTTATTCACCGAAAAAGCTGAACCTGGCATGTCGTTTGCATACTCAACGGAAAAGGGCTTATCGACAGTAGCCTTCCAGTATAGGGTTTCGATCTCCAGAGGAGAGAGAACCTTTCTGGACCATTTCTTCAAGTAATTTCTCTCAAATGCTTTGGCTTTAGCTTCAAATTCCTGAAAAGTATAGCAGTCACCACTCTGCCAAACTGGTTTTTGAACTGGCCTCGGCTTCCTGGGGCAGAAACCGATCTGCTGCTGCCGAGTCGTGAATGTGGGTGACGATTTCGAGTCAGAGGACCCATTCCTTGCCGCAAGTGAACGGTTGAGGTTAGCAATTGCAGTCTTCTTGGGAGCCGCGAGAACCGGAGGCACGATTTTGCAGATTCCGTACTTGGAAGCTTCTTTCTCGATCTTGAAAATGTAGCCAATTGGATCTTGAAATTCCGCCAGAGTTGGGTGGTACTCGGGCGCCAAAGGTAGGTTTTTCAGCCACTGAAACACCTCCTGCGACGTCACCTCCGTCGGTAACCCGCCGGTAGTGGCCATCTAGAAGCAGAGATTCAAACTCCTATTTCCTCTCTCTCTCACACAAACTCCATTTTCAGGGAGAGAGAGAGAGACAAAACAGAGTAACAGAGAAGTGAAGAAGAAGAAGAAGAAGACGAAGAAGAAGAAGAGAAAAGAAAAGACTGTTCAGATACTCTGATTCATTTCTACTTTTCCATTATCAGTTTCAATTTCAGATTGTGTTTTTGTTTGGTTTGGCCTGTCTGTATTTGTATTTGTATGCTCTGTTTATTACAGAGAGGTTAAAAAAAAACTCAAAGAGGCAGAGTGTTTCGTAGTGACTCTGTAGTGGGGTTTTTGTTCTGGGTTTGGGAGAAGACTACGGAAATGACAGCGGTTTTGTCATATATTTACAGCTTCTGCCATTCTTTCTTGTCCAAATTCTTCCCAATTCGGACTGGGTGCGAATTAATGTGTTCTTTCAGTTCAGCCCTTTCTCTATATTTATCATTTTGCCCTTGTACTTCAGATTTTTCTTAATGTAGTTTCCCTGCAAGTTGCTAAATTTTCACCTTTGTCATTGACTTTTGCCTTGCAGTCAACCGGAGTCCACGGTACAACCAACCAGAGCGTGACACGTCAAGTCACTGTTCGCAGGGATCGTAAATACCAGAGGAAATAATATGCGATAAAAAAGAAATAAAATAAAATAAAATAAAGAGTTGATTGGCCGTTCTGGGAATCAGGTGTGTGGTGGGCCACCGTTAACCAAGGCCCACAGGAATGATCCAAGCAGCGGCGGAACCACCACCAACGACGGCGGTGAGATTACATGTAAACTTTTAATAATATTTTTAAAATGTTATTAAATTATTTTAATATAATTTATTAATAGATAAATTTTCCATATAAATAATTATAGGAATTTAATTAAATCTAATATTTTAAAAATAAAATAACATTTTTTAAATGCCTTTGACATATTGACTTTCCTTTTTATTTTTTATAAAGTTCCAACTTAATTTTAAGCAATTAATCTTAATTTTCAATGCAAATATTTTATTAAATTTTAAATAAATATTTAACATTTATAAAAAACAACTTTTATACCAAACTTATTTATGTATAAATAAGCTTTTATTTTTATTATATATTAATTAATAATTTATATTTATCATAATAGTTATATAAACACATATTTCTTTTGTTAAAACCTTAAAAATAAATCCATACCTTTAACAGACAATAACGATACACTAGAAATTTCACCAGTACGTAAGATCTGAATATTTTTTTTTATTCGAGGAAACCTCACAGGCGTGTTAAGCGGGCTCACCTCTTAGAGGGCCAAGCGGCTATACCCTATCACGGAGAACCTCACTAGTTCTCCACCCATAGGTAAAACCTCGGCTGCCCTAGGGCTAGCAAGGAATCGAACCTGGGACCTAACCGAAGCCAAATCTCGCTCTCAACCATCTAGCCACACCCCTTGAGGGCGTAAGATCTGAAGATGTCTAATAGTACATAGTCTTATCTTTAATTAGTAGAGATGTTGTTTTCGAGAATGACCCATATAAAAATTACAGACATTTCAATTTTCTTTAATTAATAAATATACAAATTTAGCAAGTAAAACGAGTTTGATGTGAAAGAAAGGGAGGAATAGTGTAGTCTTTCATAACAACAAGAGACAAGGTTTATACTTTATAAGCCAATTATTGGAGAAAACTGTGGTTTGTCATTTTTTTGGTTTTTAAAAGAAGGTCCTTTAGATTAAAATTATTCGGTCTTTGTCATATCCAAATTCGAGTGGTCTCCTTATCAAATTTAAGGCCACGGTGGATCCAAGTTGCGTGGCAATATGTATTTGTTGTTTATTTCTTAGACAAGGTACAAGAAAAAGTTATTTTTGTTTCCATTGGACCACAATTATGTATAATTTATAACTTTATCTTTCAGAAATTTTTTTTAAAAAAAGGCATAAAATTTTCATTTCTTCTTCATCTTGAAATATAAGTTTTCCTTTATTTTATTAAAAAATTACTCATCTAACTACAATTAATAATTAATTATGATGACTGGATTATTTATTTGGTTTTTTTATTAACAAGCAAGTCTAGGGTTATTAGTGATGTCAATTTTGATCCGACCCGATTGGCCTGGGTTGATTGGGCCACGAGCTAAAATGGTTCGGGCTTATCGGATCAACAAAAACGATGCTGTTTTGTAAACTTTTTTTAAAAAATGAAGATGGGTCGAGCCAAGTTGCAGACCATCCAAATAAAGTTCGGGCCGCTCCCGGCCCAGCCCATTGACATCCTTGAGCGTTATTATCATTGTTTTAAAAACCATATCATAAATTAAACCTAAAAGATAAGAAGCTTAAAGTTTAAAAAGTTCAACTGATATTAAACCGTCAAAAAATAACTAAAGATTGAACAAAATTAAATAATTTGAAATATAACTGAGAGATTATTTTTACCTATTAAAGAATTTGAAGTTTAATTGAAAATGTAATTATTAAATGAAAAATCATTTAACAAATTGATATGTTATTAAATAAACTGAACAAAAAGTTGAACTGTTTAAGATTTTTTACGGTTGAACTAGCCAAATCAGTTAGGCTTTTTTATCAAAG
>JANZLH020000129.1:4483315-4498679 GCA_026770325.2 Erythroxylum fimbriatum | reverse complement strand
TATCAAAGATTTATAAACTTAGAGAGTCCAATGTCATTAACTGGTTAAATTCCATCTCAACTACAACCTCCAAAAAGACCAAATCAAAAATGTCTCCTTAACTTTCAAGTGAAGAAGTCCACATGGATTGGTCCATTAAAAATTAAAATAAAAAAATGCATTGTATTAAACTATACATACATGAAATCAAACTTATAATAATAGCAATTTATACTAATCAGGTTAACATCAAATTAAGTTTGACTAACTTGTTTTAATCCAAAACTCAATTGAATTTTAAATAAAATATCATTTTTTTAATTTTCATTTAAGTTTCAACCTAATTTGAAATCTAACCTTTAATTTTAAATTAATCCTGAACTAAAATGTCAAACTTAAAACTAAAAACAAATTATTTTAAAACTTTAATATTGTAGAGTATAATTTTTTTAGTCCTTTTGATTAACCCTAATTCATGTTATATATATGGTACTTAAATTTGTAGTATTTATTTATTTATTTCTTATATAAGATTCTGTCCAACATAAATCGTGCCTACACAGGATTCATATTTATTATCACATTTATCTATTTAATATGTACAACAACAATAATCTAATAAAAATCTTGCTAACACGGGGAGTCTGAGAAGGTCTAATAATATGCAGACTTATCCCTCACTAGTAAAAAGATTGCTTCCAAATATCTATTTAATATGTATATACTAATAATCAATATAAACTTGCATATGAATGTTAATTATCATAACAATCTACCTTTAAGAATTAAAAAATTCTAATGTAAAATGCAAATATTAACCTTTTATTTGCATAATGCAAAAAAAATGATAAAATATTGAAGTAAGAAGATTAAAATGAGGCTTTTGGTCAAAATGAAGTGGCCGAATTGGAATTCGGGCCTACCCTCCTGAACCGGGCCCAAATCTGGTAAACTTGGGCTTTTGCCCGTTGATTCAGGACAAGTCAGTTTGCCAACCCTGACAAAGATCAAACATGGTCAAATAAGACTATACAAATTATGTTTCTCCCATTAGAAAAATAAAGAATCTCAAGGCAGAAAGTTCCATTCATTAGCTATAATAAAGTTCTAACTGGAATCTTCACAAAATGAGTGTAACTGAATCATACATTCACAGACTAGACATTCATTAGTAGTTCTGACAGAGAATTAGCTTTGGTTAGAACCAGGAAAGGATGGTGAGAGTTCCAGGGAAACAGGACAATGGTCACTTCCATAGAAACCTGTTACAATTCAAAGATTAGTAAGAAAACCTGTGCAGTTCTGCTGGAAGTTGACACAGAGAGAAACACAGGATGGGTTAAAAGCTAAGGAACGACAGAGTTCTAATGAAAGAAAAAGAAAATCTGAACTTGCAATAGTAACAGACAGAACCACTGGTATCAGGAAATGGTATACGTTATTATTACCATCCAATTCAATCCCTCGGCCATGCATCTCGCATGCAACGATCCTCTCCTTGAATTTCTCTGAAACTATGAAATAGTCGATACGCATTCGTTTCCCTCGATACCTGAATCACAAGCCAATCGTCAAGACATATAATGAAATGGGTATGGAATACGACAAAGTAGCTCCTTAAAGATGTTAACTGGTGCCATATCAAGGATATAGTTAATCATCCTAAATGTCCAAGGTCATGTTCCTTTTAATCTATTTATGCCAACGTTTTTTATATAAGCTGAGTCATATTTGCCAGTTCCTTACTTTCCAATAGGGTGACCGGACCATGAGAAGCCTCGTTCCATATCCTTCTCCTTGTGCAAATGCCTATATGCATCTATCAGCTTACCCCTAAAACATGATTTTACAAAATATTTGTCAGTAAAAGCTGTCATGACTGCTTTCGGTCTTGGGGAAGCTTAATAAACCGTTTTCAGAAGCCCGGATGAAAACTGAAATCAGAGATACAAAGTTAATAAAACAATCACACACTCTCTTAGTATGGCACCAAAGCGTTTCCTCTCACCCAACGTGAAGCCTGGCTGTCCACAGTCCTGAATGTTAACATCAAGCAAATGCCTCCTTTGTCAGTGATCATTTGGGTAAAAGGTACAGATTTGAACCCACAACACATGTATCATAGAAAACACTGGAGAAGTAATAACCACCCACAAAAGCATAACAAGCATTTCATTGCTAAAACTGAAGAGTCTGAACTCAGTACATCAATTCTTAGACTACCTAGGTCCCCCAATTCTTCTGTAGCCCTTTCCAAACGTTAAAGTTTGATTCTGTACCATCACGCAAGGAGGTCTCATTAAATTATTTCAAACACCAAGCAGGAAACAACCATTCTCATTGGATCAGCTCACTCTCTCACATGCTAATAATTTTTCCATAATATAAGGCACTCAAATCATCCATGTCATGAAACATATGTATATAAAGAATGCCATAATCACGTCCAGACATGAAAATTACCTCTTTATTTGGAGGAACATAACCATTGAGCTTAGCTGCACTGAAAAATTCTGGATGACTTACATCAATTTCTTCATGGCTGCATATTATAAAAATGATGCATTGTGAAGGTCATATATACTACAATTGCTAAGAACATTTAATTGTGCAAAAGTTTTTTGCCCAAGTAGAGAAACTGTAAAGTTAAGGGGTTTTGAAACATGACCCCAATTTAATCTACTATATTATGTTAACGTACAAAGAATGAGACAACAATATGCTACTGAGGACACTGGGCCAAACAATTAGTAATCAGATTCTTAACTTCAACAAATATGTAGCAAGCATTAGATTTGGAAGAATAGATATTACATTCTCTCCTCTCACCCAAAGGAATACTGACCTAACATTTAGATCGCCGCACCAAATAAGAGGCTTATCTGATGGCTGGACAACAAATTCGAGCATCCTTTTATCCCACTTTCTTCTTCTTTGGAATGAATTTTCCTCCTCTTTCCAACCATTGTTTGGTGCATATGTATTTAACAATCGAAATGTCTCAAATTCTGCTAAAATTACACGACCATCTGGTTCATGTTTTGAAGCTAGCAATAAAAAGACGTGAATAAGCCGCTGCCACCAAATAGAACTCTGCAGAACAGAGAAAACAAAACCAAGCTATACATATCCAAATGCAGGCATACACATAAAATCAGCAAGATACAAAAAAATAAGTTAAAGAAAGCATACATATCTTGATTTCTAATGTGTGCCTATTTAAGCTTTAATTCATTTGGGTAAAATTTAAGGTTTTTTTCAAAGAAAACAAGTCAATTTATCCAGTATTAGGATCTCAGATGAAGACAAAAAGGTTGCTAGTGCATCCAGCGACTCACAAGCCACTTGGAATCAACCAAATCATCCATACAGCCAAATCTCTCAGTTAGCAAAGTCATCCAGCAATTGTTTTGTCTGCAAATCTCTTTCTCCAGCAATTGAATGAACTATTTTGTCTACAAATCTCTTTCTTTTTTAATATTCCTATGTTATCTCAATACAATTGCAATCTTCATAGCAGGAGAGGGGATGACAATAGGGAGGAATAAACATATAAGCACCTTGCGTGCTTCATCAACTTAGATGTAAAGTTAGTCAAAGTTTGCTTATGAAAATTTATCCATATTAGTTAGAATAGCTAATTCCCAAAATATGTTCCAATTTATGGGGCAGATTTTGAGTCAGAGGATAGAAAATGTAAATATGGTAGCCAAGATGGGATGTGAACAGCTGAACAAGTAATGCACCCATATGAGGGAAACATCTCGAACTACAATCACACAGGAAAGGATTATTGACAACCTACCTGTTTTATCGAGAGAAAAAGTGACCTTTATTGGTTGAAAACACTTCTTCACGAACAGTGCAGTCCCTGCATACTTGGAATCTGCAAGGGACCACCAAGTTCGATAATTTGCAAATGGTGGAGTTGAAAGAGCACGCGTCAACATCTGCATGGTCCAACACAAAAACAAAAGAAAATAACAAAAGCTTGAGCTTTTACGTATTAAAATATGCATTATTCTTCACAGGTAGCAGATCAAGTAACAATGGAATGCATTTTCTAAAGAAGAATTATGTTAATATCAACAAATTCATCTCTAGACTGTTTCTTATAATGGCAACTATAACAGTAATTTAAATGTAGGAAGAAATTTTTGCTGTTTACGGATAGAAGTAGGAAGAATTAGTTTAAACAAATCATTATCAATCAAGTAGCAAGCTAGTTGAGCCTTGCGCAAGTTAACCCATGATAAGGTTTACCGCGGATAAGGTTGAAAAATCACTCATTTGCAAAACATATAAGAAGAGCCAGCATCAATTAAAATGATAATCAATAAAATATGTTATGAAATAAAAGAAAAGTAGAACAAAATAACATACAAACAATAAACAAAATAACACGAGATGAACAACTTTCAAACCCTTTGTCAAAAATGGAGAAATAGAAGATTTAGTCACAGTGAAAAATAGATCAATAACATGACTTTTTAGCTCAGTCGGAACAGTCATTGCAAAAAACTTAACGCTGAAAACATCTAGAGATAGAAGATTTAGATGGGAAAGAATCATATAGAGCTTAGAACCAAACTCAAATAACTAAGAAGATGAAGGATCCAACTAAATTCAAATCAAATTTGAATAAGATAAGCATTTAGATTTCCTTAATTTTATAGCAATAACACTATTCTTCAAAATCAAATGTCTTAAGGGACCAACTTTGACAGTAAGAAAACGTATCAAGTATAGAAGACTCATTCCTTACAAAAATAACCTTTGTTGTCAGAACAAGATCCAGTCAAGCATGCAATATTTCGAAGGTAAAATGGAAGACCAAACTGTGCCAGAAATCATAATTAGGTACAAGTTCACATGATATTTTGTCAATGAAATTCAAATTTCATCATATGAATAAGTTATATACCTGCTTTTCTTCACGGGAAGAACTTGTGTCATCTTTTATCTCTCCTGGGTTTTTAGGTGCACCCTTTGCGCCAGCAGCAGGCATCCTTACTTCCTACCATTTCTGCAACAGTTAGCTAGTTTCTTGCTTACATACTAACCAGGATACACTAAATTCGGATTGCTTGTTGACAGAAACATAATGACGGATTAATCTCCATTCTCATGCAAAAAGCACACACTGGCCCAAATATAACATGGGACGAAAACAATGAAGAAAGTGGCACAACAAACATAAAACACAAAAGGCACCATCTTACCATCCCAATATACAATCGAGCTAGCTCTAGGTCCAATACAGGCCTTCATGATCAAATAACCGGAATTCAATTCCGTTCACACACAAGAATGCAACTTTGATATTACCAAAAATAAAGAATGCGTCTTTGAAGACCAAAAAAAAAAAGTACCACTATATCGCCAAAAGCTCGATGAAGCTGAAAATTTTCCTCCGTACCAGATTCTTCATAAGATAAAAGGCAACATATAAACTCCATGAGAGACAAAGAGATCAATCACCTGCAATGCAATGACATCAGGATCAAGACCAGAAACAAACTTGGAGAGCTCATTCCAGTTGTTCTTGGCACGAAGAAGCAAACTATTAGCATTCCAAGTGACGAACTTCAACGGTTCTTTCTTCGGCTCACCGTTCTCTTCCAACTCAGACACAACTTTCTCTTTCTTTTCACCATCTACTTCACCGGATGAGAATGATGGTTTCTTCGCAGATCCATCCTTCTCTATTGGCTTGAAAAATCGCTTCATCGTTATACACCCTAACTCCGAAGTCGAACTCGCTCAGTGTCCTTCCATAGAAGAAATCAATGCCTCGTACCTTTGTTGTACTCTTCCACTGAAAATCAGAGAACTTGATTTCATTTGGGCTTTTACAATTTTATACCCAAAACCAAACCCAAAATCGTAACACAAACCCAACCCAATTGAGCACTCGATATCCGATAACGCAATACGCACAAAGGAAGCACTTGTGGCGCTAATGGAAATGTTGGATAACTGTTACTAGGTAGCCAAAAGACCGTTAAAACGACTATAAAAATCTGTGCTTTGTAAAGGAAGGAGAAGAGCTTTCTAGCCATGGCTTCAACGATCATTTCTCTTTCCTTAGCTACACCTTTCTCTGCTTCTTCCTCTTCCTCTTCCTCTTCTTCAACAACAACCCGGCTCTCTGAAACGAAGAGTCCCTTTTCTAGACGCCATGAAAGGAACAATTTATGTTCTTCACTGATGGGTGCCAAGATATGTGTTCCTGGAACTACAGCGAGTACCAAGGCAATGAGCAAGAGAAGAGTTTTTTCTAGCAGGGTCATTTGCATGACTTCTCTTCTACCTGCTGCTCTATTGTTTGACTGTGATGGTGTGCTTGTTGATACTGAGAAAGATGGGCACAGGGTCTCCTTCAATGATACTTTTAACGAAGTACGTAGTGTGCAATGCTCGCTTCCTTTGATTACTTTTTGCTGTCTGGTGGTGGTGGTAATGTTTGTTTGTTATGGATCTTGTAGCTACTTCGTTAAAGTGCTGCTATTGAATAAACTTGTTGAATATTTGTGTAGTTGATGCGGGTTTTGATTTAGTCCTAATATATCCATACCCTAATTTGTGAAAATAACTTGATGATTCGGTTTATGATTCCTGTGTTGATATCATATTTGATTGATTGAACAGAAAGAATTAGGCGTTACTTGGGATGTGGATTTGTATGGCGACTTGCTCAAAATTGGAGGTGGGAAAGAAAGGTAAATCTTTCTGATCAGTCACTGTGTAGCTGTTTCATATTGTATCAGTGATCAATCTTATGGAAATAAATTTGATTTTGGAACTCTTCAGCAAATTTGATGGAATAGTTGAATAGTCAAAGCTTAATTGAATTAGGTGATTTGAGAGTTGTTTTACAGTTATATGTTTCTAGATTCAAATGAATCTAACTTTGAGTCATTTGGAGTCAGCTAAAGAGAATTACCATGAAATAAAGACAAACTGGTCAATTTTTAATGTTATGCAAATTATATTGCGTTTATTGAAGGTATTTCCTTCATTGTATTCTAACATCAAGTGACTTTAATGCTATAAATAGTCATATAATGTCTCATTGCAAGAGGTAAGTATAAAATTACATCGCAATAGTACTTAAGTATTTGTCAGACTATTATTTTTCCAACAAGTCTAACGAATTGTCTGCAACTACAGTAGGCGAATGTGTGCTTTGGAGCACTAGGTAACATATGAAGGTGTAATATTTGAATTGGGTTATTTCTGTTATTTGCAGGATGACAGCCTACTTTAATCGTACCAGTTGGCCTGAAAGGGCTCCAAAGGGTGAAGAAGAAAGAAAGGAATTCATTGTTTCACTTCATAAAAGAAAGACTGAGTTGTTTATGGCCCTTATAGAGAAGAAATTGCTACCTCTTCGGCCTGGAGTTGCCAAGTTTGTCTTTTGCTTCATATGTTCATATTTTGAACTCCTTGTCATTCATTCTTGTGGTTAATTATTCAAGCTTCCTTTGGTTGCATCTCTTTAGCCAACACACTGGTTGATCACTCATTAAAATTTTCGTCCTGACTAATCAGTTA
Source organism: Erythroxylum fimbriatum (assembly GCA_026770325.2). NCBI lineage: Eukaryota > Viridiplantae > Streptophyta > Magnoliopsida > Malpighiales > Erythroxylaceae > Erythroxylum > Erythroxylum fimbriatum. Next base: position 4,491,143 of record JANZLH020000129.1, on the reverse strand, counting down.
ATCAAGTAATAACAGTCCCTTGCCAGTGATACCTGTTACATAGCTTTGTATTGTTCTCGGTATAAACTTGATTTGTGGACTTCATAGTCAAGCAGATTTCAAATTGCAGATAATATCTCATTTTAGTTTCCCACTGGCAATCCTGAGCTCATTATGTTTCCCCTCCTATGTCAATGAGTAATAATATGAAGAGACATTGTTTTAGTTTCCTTTTAGTAATTGCATGTTCTGCAAATATAAATGGGGTAACAAGAGCAATATGGCTTGCCAATTTATACAGGCTTATTGATCAAGCATTGGGAAAAGGTGTCCCAGTTGCTGTCTGTAGCACGTCCAATGAGAAGGCGGTAGGCATAACCAGGTTCCACGACTATTGTATCCAGTACAATTTCTTCAGTTTTGCGATCAATACTAACAGATGGTTATCAAATTTGCACGTTTTCTCTTGGTTATTAAATTTGCATGTTTGCTTTCATATATCGTCTTTGGTACATCACATCTCTTATTGACAAACATTAATGAAAAGACTGATCACAGAATTTGATCCAAGCATTTTGTTCTTGCATTAGCCTTTTTAAAATGTTCAAATTTCTTGACATATAACCAAGTTTCCACAATCTTGTGTTTATGGCTTTGTCCATTGATAATATTGGAGATTACAGGTCAGATTCTTTGATTCACTTCTCATTGTGGTAGCCAAACTATATCAATTGATTTCAGGTGTCTGCCATAGTTTCATTTTTGCTAGGACCTGAACGAGCAGAAAAGATCAAGATCTTTGCAGGAGATGTGGTGCCCCGGAAAAAGCCAGACCCGGTATAGTCTGCATCACCTCTTGGTTTTCTATTGAGATATCTGAAAATATGCAAAATACCTGCCCTCCAGTTCTTTGTTCTTACACACTACTTGCCACTTGTACATAGATTATCGTCAATTATTTCCAAGTGAAAATTTGAAATTGGTATGCCATCACTCTTAAAATCAGACAAGTCCAGCTGCTAAAAGAAGAAACTGTTCTTCGTTAGTGGCAAAAAGCTGAATGAAATTTTCTGTTGCTCTTCCTCATTATTCATTTTCATATATAACAGCCTGTTATTTGTTTTAAACAGGCCATCTACACATTAGCAGCCAGCACACTAGGTGTGGATCCTTCAAGGTACTCATCATGTGCTAGACACCGTTGTACTTTGTAAATTGTAACAATAACTTTCTGCTAGCATTATATGCTTAACATAGATAAGATACGATGCAGAATGATGCGTGTTTTTCGTGATTTTGTGTGCTTCAGTTTGATAACAACTCAAATGCTACGTTCTTAGCTTTCTCTATACTTTGCATTTACTGTACAAGTAAATAGTTATTTTTTCCGAGATTAAAGTCAAATGTTTCTCATCTCTGCAGTTGTGTGGTGATAGAGGATAGTGCTATTGGTCTTGCAGCTGCCAAAGCTGCTGGAATGAAGTGTATTGTAACAAAGAGCGGGTAAGTTACTCTTACCAGCAGATTGTTTGACCCCCTGCCCTTAATTTCCTTGGAGACATTACCCCCACCTGAAAAGCTTAGAAATACTTCTCTGAACTTTCAAATAAGAAGCAATCCGGTTCTAAAGAGCTTTATCTGTGAAGCAAGTTATCAGGTAAGACATAATCTCAGACCCTTGGAATGTCTCACGACCTAAGAATGAGCTTTCTTGTCAGAATCCTTGTTTTATAATGCTCAATGTGTCATTTTTGAGGCCTGGAAACAACTTGGCCACTGTCTAAATCATATTTTTATGTTTCCTCTTCTGGTCTAACTTTTATTTAACTCAGTTTATATCTTATAATTTTGATTTCAAAGTTGTTTCTTGTTCTTCACTATACATTGGTGACCAAGTTACGCACTGGATTATTTGGTTACAGTTACACAGCTGAAGAGGACTTCCTAAACGCAGATGCAGTTTTTGATTTCATTGGAGATCCTCCAGAAGAGCGCTTTGACTTGGCATTTTGTGCAAGCCTTCTTGAGAAGCAATACGTAAGCTAGTTCTTCCCACCAAACTTGTAAGCCTCTGTTACTCTTTCCATTGATTTTGTTTGAACCATGATCTCGGTTACAATCAAGTTCATCTGTACTCTGATAACTTCTAAGTTACTGAACCTTGAAATAGAACTCAAGTTTTGTATGCTATGCAGCTAATCTCCGTCGATGTTGGTAACAAAAAATTCTCTAGTAACCCCAAAACAAACCTCTCTCTATATGTGTATGCGATCCACAAGTACCAAGAAGAACTAGTTTATATCATAGTTTTGCATTGTAACGGGGATTTGATGAGTCCATTATCAAATAATTCACTACAACAAAGTAAACAATTGGCTACGAAAAAAAAAAACGTAGCCAATTGTTCCAAAAAACGTCGCCTGTAATTATTTGTGACGTTTTTGTTTCGTTGCATAAAGTGCCACTAATTTCCCGTAGCTAAAAAATTATAAGCGACGTTTTCAAAAATCATAGAGAAAAAATATTAGCTACGAAATGCATTACAAAAAATAGCTAAAAATTGAATACCGGCGGAAAAAATTTGGAGCCAAATGATTGACACTGAAATTAAAATGTAGCCAATAATTTTTTGCTACGTTTTTTTCTTTGTAGCTATATAGCATTAGCTACATTTTTTATAACGCAACCAAATGTTATTTACTATGTTTTTTATAATATAGTAAAATGTTATTTGTAACATTTTTAATAATGTCACGACATGCTATTTGTTACGTTTTTAATTCATAATATTGAATAAAATGTTTTGTATATAATATATCGACATTTTTTATTGTAAACTATTTGTTTATTATTATAAAATTAATTTGTAAAAAATATTATTAATTTAAAATGTTGAATGTATAAAGTAGAATTATATAAATATCATTAACTTAAGCAATTCTTATAGACAAAATATTAAATAAAGAAATCACTTGGCAAATTAGAATATGTTTGACATAATGAAAAAAAATGCTTAGATTACAAAAATATTAGAGCATAAACCAAACAACTACATGGTATTATCAATGTCCATTAACTTGTAATCATCCAGAAAGATTGGTTAAAATTAACTAAAACTATTGTGAGTATTGATACAAGAAGTATTTGATTTTGATTAAAGCAATCACGAGTGATTTTAAAAAGAATATTGAAGTAATAAAATGAAATATGTGGTTGAATGCGTAAGAGTTTATTGTTTAACTTAAGTCTTAAAATCAAATACTTAGAGTGATGAGGAGCTTAATAAAAATTAAAGCATATTGATGAATGCCTAAGTGTTGTGACTTTTACCTAGTACTTGAAATAAAATGCATGAAATTGGCTAAACTGATCTTCCTATCTTTCCAAATCTTAGGTACTAAACTACCAAAGAAGATTCTGAAGTTCATAAATTCCTTACACATTCTTCTTCTTTCAGTAATTTCACTTTAAATTGATTGATTTCAAAATCATCAAATGCGAAATTATCAAAATCATTTCCTAAATTAGAGCAAAAGACTAACAATAAATACAAAACACAGTTTGCACTTAAATGTATCGATTAGGCACCTGAGTAATGAATTGAGGTGCTTTGCAAACTTCCCAGGATAAGCAATCTTCCCAAAATAATGGTGCATATAAAAGAGTATGGTAAGAAAAAAAAATAACATTTTCTCCAAAGTCTTTATGCTTACCTTCATAGTTTACCGTTAATAAGCTTCGACACTAAACTGACAAATGTGTGCAGAAGAAAACCTACGAAGATTTCATTTTTGATAACTAAATCAATTAGAAACAAGATCAATTTAAGTGGATATAATGCTCATTTTTTCTACAAGATTAGCACATCAAGTAAAAGAAAGTCTCCAAGACAAGATCTAAGCCTCCAATGAAAAGTCTTAATGACTTGAAAAGGTGTAAATGGTTTAGGACTTCTTTACCTATTTGGATGTTGGTTAAAGATTTGAGTGATTAAGATACTAATTTCCATAACCAAGCACAAAAAGCTTTTGACTTGTAATTCACTATCTGCAGAGAGAAATGTTGGGTTTTAATCCTTTTAAAAATAAGATCCATTCATATCAAATCATCAAAAATCAAATAAAAGAGGAAGTATACCTGAATCTATTGTAAAATTTGCATTGGAGTCTTACAGTTTATCTTCCAAATTAGAACGTAGCCTTTTTCCAGAGTTTTCCCTAACTCTCTGTTTTCTATCTGATGATGGGATGTCAGAAAAGAATTATGCGTACGTTTAATTTAGAGACCACAATCACTTATATTAGGGTAAAACCCTAATTTAATTTCTCTAATTTCTAGTTTGGCCAATCATAAAGCTAGAAATTATAAACCCGGTCTCTCTATATATAAAACTCAAACTTTAAATAGATGCATGAAGCCCAAAATACCATAAACAGATTAGACCATTTTATATGATAGCCTTTATATACAATTATATGCATATAAGCCCACATATTTGATTAAAAAAATCCTTACAAGAAACCACCAGTTTCTAGGGAACATTCATATGATAACCAAAATTTGCAAATAACTAAGAACTCTAAAGTCATAGCACAGTACAAAAACCACCATTTGATATATTCAGCCAGTAATTCAATACATAAAATATGCCTGACCACAATAATTCAAATTCCTTCCAAGTATTATTGTAATCATTTTATCAAATCTCTCACCAACCATCAGAACCAAATATAACATGTCTTAGAAAAACTCAATTGAATGAAGAAGATAAAGACAAAGAAAAAGCTCACTGGCACGAAAAAACTTTAACTAGTCCTCAAGATTCTCCAAAGCAGTTCTGATGGCATTGAGAATCTTAGCCTCTTGGATTACAGTTTCATTATCGTTTACCTGAAAATCCTTCACAAACACAAAGATAGAAGAGGAGCAACATAAAGACAGAAGCAAGTAACCAAAACACGAACATAAAAGAGGAAAACAACAAAGAGGAATGACGAAGATATAAGACGAATTCGTTGGAACAGAAGATAGAAGAAGAACAAAAGCCAGAGGATATGTATGTGTTTAGGTTATAAGTCTCAGGAAAATGATGTCGTTTAAGTGGAGAAAAAGGTTTGTGATGGCTCAAAAAGACATAGCTGAAAAGCGGACTTTATGATATAGATCAGGAGTTGAAGGCCTTTATGGAGGCAGTCATTCGACGCCTACTTCTTCCAATTCAACAACAACTCGATGATATTATGCAGCGTTTAGAGACGTTGGGGGTGTTGGAAAGTGTTGGACCCCGAACTTTTTGTGAAAGATTAGGACCATTGAATGAGAAGTCTTGGTGATTAGTCATGTGTAAAGAATCAATGAATGAAGAATTTTTGAAACAAGAAATGATAGACAAGAGTAAAGTAGGGAATAAAAGTGGATAGATTCATGATTTGTTAGGGTGTTTTCGGTAATAAGAGATTTTTTTTAAAGAATTAAGGTGAAAGTTATAAGGGAAATGAAAGCAAAAATGAAGATGAAGATGTATACTAAGTTGATGAAGAATATGTACATATGTGTATGTTCGTTATTAGTGCTCATGATTAATCATGGACTATGTTTTTCTTTTCAGATGATAGTGATTTGAAATGAAGTTAAGAATGAAGAGTTTATAGAGTAGGAAAATGTGATTTTGGTATGAGTTATGTTAAGGAAAGATTCTAAAAGAAAATGGTAGATGATCGGGAAAATATTCACTGAGTATACTTCAGTCTTTTAGCCACAACGTTTTCTCTAGATATCCAAACGAGATGATTCTTAATTTAGATTAAAATAGAGATATATGGCTACATTTCATATGAAGACGTTGAATTCCAATTCTGTCTCTAAGAGCCTTAAAAGTTGTCATGAAGTTAAGAAATTGGTGCAGTATGTTGAATGGAAAATTCGTCTTCAGACTTTAGGGGCAAAATTAGGATTGATATAAATATATTTTGGCAAATTTGCCTTCTGAAAAGTTGTAGATCTTTCTTTTATCTTTCCAACGGTATATAGTATGATGGTATTTTGTTAAGAGGTTGGGCTCCGGTAACGGTGCCCAAAAAAGAAATTGAAGATATTTTGAAAACTTTGAACCCATTCAAGGCACCTAACCTAGATAGGTTCAATACTAAGTTTTATAACAAAGCTTGGCACCTGATTAAACTCTCAGTGGTTGATGCAAAAATGGAATTCTTCAATAACTGGAAATTATTAACCAAATTTAATAGCACGTTCATAACACTTATTCCCAAAGGAGGGGGAATAAACTACTTTCTCTGATTTCAGTCCAATCTCGTGCAGTAATACAATTTATAAACTCATTTCAAAATTGTTAGCTCAGAGACAAAAGAGTGTTCTACACAATTACATCAGTTTCACCCAAGGGCTTTTATACCAGGTTAGATTATAGGAGATAATATACTGCAGTTGCATGAACTTGTAAGATCCTACATGATCAAAAAAGGAAGAAAAAACTACATTCTTAAGGTGGATCTAAAAAAAGCTTTTGACATTATTGATTAGAGATTCATTCTAAATACTCTTCAGGCCTTGGATTTTCCCTAGATCTTTATTTAATGGATATCTAAATGTATTATCAACAAATCATTCAGATATCGAAGCCCTCATTAATACCATGTATATTTACAATTGGATCGCAACAAAACAATGTCAAACAATTTCATAACTTCATTGACTACTTCAGATTTTCTACCCACATGATTTTTGGTCAACATTGCATAATTAATCTGATAGGGTAGATGATAAAATTAGGCAAAACGTCCTTCTAGAAAGTTGTTCTCCAATGTCTTAATTTTCTAATGCCACCAAACTCATTCAATTTGGTTCAGTATACGAAAAGATATACTCAAAATAGTTTAGACTATTCTTAAGCTTCAACATAATTCTTACCTCAACTTCCAACCAAATATTGAAATTCTTACAGACAGAATTAAAACTTCATTTCTTCATAAAAGTTGTAGCCCTATGTCTATAGTTTACGAAAAATCAAAAATCACCCAATTTGGATAACTACAGAGAAAGTTATGGTCAAAATACTAAAGTATATTCGAGCTGTCAAAGGATGAGGCTTCGCCGCGGTGAAAACAAAAAAGATGGCCGCGGCGAACACTCTAGAGACTAGATTTTCTCGGGAATTTTTGCAACGATCACCGCGGCGAACTCAAGGGTGTGTCGCGTGCCACTGCGAACAAAAAAGAATTAGCCGCGGCGAGCCACGCTGGCCGCGACGTATGTTTACAGAAACTCTTCTTCCCCACTTTCCAGATTTTTAAACCCAGATTTCAGTCTCTTTCACTACCATTATTTCTCATTTCTCTCCATTCTTCACGTTTATTCTCACGTCAATTAACTCAGATCACACTCAAAACAATTCTTCTAACTCATCTTTTTAACTCATCAACACACACAAAATTTAAAATCCAATATTCATACTTAAACATCAACTTCACTTCTAACGATAAACAACGGACACAATGTATGCATGTACCATTTCGGCTTTCTCAAAACCCGAACAGAGTATATACATATCTTCCAATCTAGAGTTCATTCAACACCATTTTAACAATTCCTACTCTCAAATCAATCATCTACTCTATTCAACACCGAAACCAAACTTCTCTAACCTCACATGCATGCATTCATTTCCACTGAAAAACATCATTTACAACAACAAAACCCAACTTAAACATAACTTACTTGAATCGGTTATGAATTCCAGTAAAGAGAACTGATTAAAAACAACAAAAGTCCCACAATTTTCATTCGGATGTCAAGTGTTTCTTCACCGAGAACACTTGCAGTGTATTTTTCC
>JANZLH020000129.1:4292938-4309107 GCA_026770325.2 Erythroxylum fimbriatum | reverse complement strand
TCGAAATGAGACTAAGTTTGCGAGTGTTCGATGTCGGGATAAAAAGTTATAGTCGTTTTAATGAAGGATGTAGGAGAGTTAAGAAAAGAATAAGAAGGGAGTCAAGCCTCCAGTGAATTACACGGCCAGACCGTGTAGGATTACACGGGCCGTGTAATCCCAGGTGAGGGGTGCGAATTTTGGCCGAGAGCTACACGGTCAGCCCGTGTAACGTTACACGGACCGTGTAACTCGGCTAAGAAGAGCGCGAGTTTACCCCGAGAGGAACACGGGCAGACCGTGTTGGCTCACACGGGCGTGTAAATTTACACGGTCAGACCGTGTCTATTTGCACGGACCGTGTAACTCGATTAAGTAAAACTCATTTTCGGCAGAGAGGATCACGGGCTGACCGTGTAAAATTACACGGCCCGTGCATATTTACACGGTCAGGCCGTGTAAGCATACACGGACCGTGTAAGTCAGTAAGCGATGTTTTAAATTTTCAGCCGAGAGTTACACGGGCAGACCGTGTAAGTTTACACGGTCCGTGTAACTCGGTTCCACTAAACGACAAAAATAATTATTTTTGTTATTTTATTTTATTTTTATTTTTTTTTGTTTGGTTTGGGCCATGAGGAAATGAGTTTGGGCTTCCTAAAGTGGGGGTCCAACCTATGTTTTTGAAGTAAAGGACCCACCAAATGAATTAAGTATAAGAATTATGCCAAGATGTTTTAGCAAGGTGTCCCGGGAATGGGCCCAAGTAGGGCCCACCTCCCGGGGCAGTCGGGCTTCGGGGTCGGGGTCCGACATGTCCGTTTAGCGGTCCTTCTCGGGTTTGGAAGTGAAGTTGGCCAAGCAATGTTCGTTAAACGGACATACACTGGTCATTTACAAAATTCTCACTTTTGACCCTTCAATTGACGGAATCTCTCCTTAGAGTCTTCATGGAAGTTGTAGAACTTAGAGTCCTCTTTGAAAGCATCATTGATTGACCTTAATTCGACATCCACAGTAAAAGTTATGCCTTTTACCTCCTAAATCTATCCATTTGTACCTATCAAGCAATAAAGTAGAAATGTGTGAGAACTAACCAAATAAAACTTCAAATTCACATAGAGATAAGTTAAATTGGTTCCAATTGATCCCAAAATCATATAAGAATAATTTGACTTATTAAATTCCCCCACACTTAAACTTTTGCTTGTCCCTACGCAAAACAAAAGAAAACTAACTACTAGATCCTTAACCAAGTTATTGATTCCACTTTCGTTGGTGTACAGTGGCATTTAGCATATGCCACAAGCCTTTAAACCAATATGCATCCATAATGGAGGAGTTATAGTCTCCTAAGGGTTTACTTAATATGAATGATACTTACAAACATTTCCTTTCCATCATTTCACACCTAATCATCATCATAGCTCAATCCAATAAATCGAAAGCATTATAGGTAGGAATTGGAACATAGATGTAAGGTCACATAATACTTCATAAATTAGACAATAACTAAGAAATAATAAGATCTCATAATGCTTCAATTAATCAAAATCACTTGCCATGAATGAAGTCTCTCATAAAGCATTCACATTTACAAACGAGTGTTTAAGGGTTACTCTCAATCATCATCTCATGCATGTCTCTTACCATAAGCTTGCATTTTATCTACTTCTCCATTACTCCCACCTATGGCATATCCATGAATCAAAAAGGTCTTTATTCCTTTGGTTGTAATGGGGCCAAAGGGTAAAGTAGGCTATAAAAGAATGGATAGGAATTCAAATATTTAACAATTAGTAGATATACATGGAAGAGAAAATTATATCGCTCATAATAAAAGTAGGATTTAGTGCAATCCTTTAGGCTCCAAATAGCTCACTTGGTGATGTTTACTCATTCAATAACACGCTTATTCAATCAATTTAACATTATATCTTCCTATTGTGATGAGGTATGCAGTCCATTTAATCATATTATGCATCTTATTTACGATCAATCTTATCCATAATGCAATTAACTCATTACATTGGATTATAATGACAATTAGATCATGAAAGATATATAAATATGCAAACATGCTTGATGAGAATATGTACAATTATTTCATGCAAAATTAGCCAAAACTAATGATTTTTTTAATTGTAAAATGATTTAATGCCAAACAATGTATGCACGACCATCAATTTATCCTACCCCACACTTAAAATCCACAGTGTCCTCAATGTGAGGAAAGATAAAGAAAAAGCAATGCAATTAATGGAAGGTAGAGTAAGGGTAGAGAAACCCTCTGAAATAGTAGATTGCCTAAATTCTATACCCTGTATTCATATCTCCCATCAGACCCCAGGGTTGAAACGTCGTGATGCTGCTATTCCTCATGTTATTGGGAGATGTCATTGGGATGTCTCTCAAACATCATCCCTATGCACACACACAAACTAGAATAATAAGATGTGACAAAAGTGGAAAATTTTAAAATAACAAAAAGGTTAGAAACATTAGGTTGCCTCCTAATAAGCACTAAATTTAATATCCTCAGTTGTACTCGACTATCATGATGTAAATTTTTTAATACGATGGTGGAAATACATCTAACCATTTCTCCCTCCAAATAATGCTTAAGTCATTGTCCATTGACCAAAAAGGGCTCTTGATCATCCTTTCAATCTCCACAACTCCATACGGTTATACTATTGTCGCCACGAAAAGCCTCAAACATCTTGATCGCAATTTCCTTTGAAACAATTTCAAATGAGAGTTAAATAACAAAACTTTTTAACCGGGTTTAAATTATCGCCAAAGGATATGTTTGTCGTGGAAGGCCTTAGTTCTCTCCTTGTAAATTCGTGCATTCTCAAAAGCATCTAGGCGGAATTCATCTAACTCATTTAACTCCATTAGTCTCCTTTGTCCAATTTCCTTGAGATCATAGTTCAACTTCCAGATTGCCCATAATGCCTTGTGCTCAATTTTGACGGAAAGATAGCAAGATTTCCCAAAAACTAATCTATAAGGAGACATCTCTAAGGGAGTCTTGCATGCTGTCCTGCATGCCCAAAGAGCATCGTCAAGCTTCAATGCCTAATCCTTTCTTGAGGTATTAACAGTTTTTTCAAAATTTGCTTAATTTCCCTGTTAGATACCTCAATTTGCCTGCTAGTTTGAGGGTGGTAGGTGGTTCCAAACTTAAATTGGCACCCATATTTTTCCAATAGAGATTTAAATTGATGATTCAAAAAATGCACCCCATTGTCACTGATTATAGCTCTTAGAACACCAAGTCTTGAGAATATATGCTTCTTGACAAATTTGACAACACTAGCTCTAGTGTTGTTTGACAAAGCTGTGGCTTCCACCCATTTGAATACATAATCAACTGCCACAAGGATTTATTCATTTCTAAAGGATACTGGAAACGGTCCTATGTAGTCTAGACTCCATACATCAAATAGTTCCACCTCTAGAATACCTGACTGAGGCATCTCGTGTTTCTTACCAATTTTCCCTGTTCTTTGACACTTATCACAAGTCATGACAAAAGTTCTTGCATCCTTAAAAAGAGTAGGCCAATAAAACCCGTATTGTAAAACCTTTACCGCCGTTTTGTTAGCCCCATGTGTCCTCCAAAAAGAGAAGCATAGCAATGATGCAATATTAATTGCATCTCCTCATCATGTATACATCATCTAATCACCCCATCGGCACATCTTCTAAAGAGCAACGGATCTTCCCAGAAGTAATTCCTTACCTCAGATAAGAATTTCCTTCTCTTATGGTATGAATAGTCACCAAGAATAGTGTTGGACACCAGAAAATTGACATGATCAAGAAACCAAGGAACATTTTCCTTAACAGACCATAGATTCTCATCAGGAAAGACATCATTAATCGATTTGGCTCCTAGCTTGTCACCTTACTCGAGTCGCAAGAGATGATCAGCCACTGAGTTTTTCGATGCCTTCTTATCTCTAATTTCTAAATCAAATTCCTGTAAAAGTAAAATCCATCTGATTAACCTTGGTTTCACATCTTTCTTTGTAAGCAGATATTTTAAGGCAGAATGGTCAGTGTACACAATGACTTTGGACCCAACAAGATAAAATCTAAATTTATCAAATGCAAAAACTACTGTTAACAATTATTTTTCTGTAGTAGCATAATTAATTTGAGGATCATTAAGAACTTTGCTAGCGTAATAAATGACATGTAATTTCTTATCTTGTTTTTGTCCTAAGATGGCTCCAAGTCCCTAATCACTAGCATCACACATCAGCTCAAAAGGGAGATTCCAATTCGGTGCGGCCATTATAAGAGCTGAGGTAAGTTCCTTCTACAACCTGTTGAAAGCATTAAGACATTCATCAGTAAATTCATAAGGAGCTTGCTTTTGTAATAAAGCACATAATGGTTTTGAGATCTTGGAAAAAATCTTTAATAAATTTGTGGTAGAACTTGACATGTCCAAGAAAACTCCTTATTGCTCTAACCGAATTGGGAGGTGTCAACTTATTGATGACTTCAATTTTCACTGGATCCACCTCTATTCCATTGTTAGAGATTTTGTAGCCTAGGACGATTCCTTCTTGTACCATAAAATGGCACTTTTCCCAATTCAGCACAAGATTGGTTTCTTCACACCTCTATAGAACCTGTTCTAAATTGAAAAGACATGCATCAAAAGAAGAACCAAAAATAGAAAAACCGTCCATAAATATCTCAATTATATTCTACACTATGTCGGAGAAAATGGACATCATGCAGCATTGGAAAGTGGCAGGAGTGTTGTACAAACCGAAGGGCATCTTACGATACACGAATGTACCATAAGGACAAGTGAAGGTGCTTTTCTCCTGATCCTTCGAGGCTATCAGAATTTGGTTATAACCTGAAAAACCATCTAAAAAGTAATAATAATCATGCCCCGCTAATCTTTCCAACATTTGATCAATAGAGGGAAAAGGGAAGTGATATTTCTTAGTTGCTACATTCAATTTTCTATAATCTATACAGGCCCTCCACCCTGTCACAACCCTAGTGGAAATTAACTCATTACTATCATTAGAAATGACAATCATGCCACCTTTCTTTGGCACCACCTGCACAGGACTTATCAAAGAACTATCAGAAATAGGATAGATAATTCCTGCATCAAGTAATTTAAGTACCTCTGATCGCATAACTTCCTTCGTGTTAGGGTTGAACCTCCTCTGATTTTCCACACTAGGTTTGTGGTTTTCTTCCATTAGAATCCTGTAAACACAAATAGAAGGGCTAATTTCCTTTATGTCAGCAATAGCTGATTTATGTTCACGTAACACCCTTAATAACTTCTCTTTTTGAGAGGAATCCAAAAAAGAAGAAATGATAACCGGATAAGCATTTGATTCTCCTAAGAATACATATCTCAAATGAATTGGAAGTTGTTTCAATTCATGTTTCTGTGGGCTCAATATAGAAGGTAACAATTTAGGTTTAGGAGGGCCCAATTCTTCAATTTGGGGTTTATACCTAAAACCATTACCCTGCAATCTATATGCATAGTCCACTAGCTCATCATCCAATTCATTCTCATCTATTCCTAAAGTTAGGCATGTTTCTAAGGCATCATCGCACATTAATTCGGGAATATATTCAAATGTAAGAGAATTAATTACATCTATCCTATAGGTGACTTCATTGAAAGAGGGACCTACCTCTTAAAATCCTAAAAATGTTAAACACCTCTTCCTCATCACCAACTCTCAAGTTTAGCTTACCATCTAGAAAATCAATCAATGCTCCACTAGTGGCTAAGAATGGTCTTCCTAAAATTATAGGTACAACAAAATCAACAGGAATTATAAGCTTACCAACTTTCACCAATAAGTCCTCAACTATACCAATAGGATATTGAATTGACCTATCAGCTAGTTGTAATGAAATTGTAGTTGATTTGAGTTCACCAATTTTAAGCCTGTTATAAAGAGACAAAGGAATAAGATTAATGGTTGCACCTAGTCACATAAGCCTTGAAAAACATTAGATTCACCAAAATGACAAGGAATATCAAAACTCCCTAGATCCTTTAAGTTAAGGGGTAGTTTATTTTGTAAAATAGAATTACACTCCTCAGTCAAGGCTACTGTAGCAAAATTATCAAGCTTTTTTTGTTGGAGATGATTTCCTTAAAGAATTTGGTGTAAGTAGGCATCTTAGCAAGAGCTTCTGTAAAAGGGATGTTGATTTGGATCTTCTTGAAAAGGTTAAGGAATTTCTGAAATTTGGAATCATCACGCTTCTTCTTAACCCTTGTATGGGTGGTACAAAGGAAAATTCTGAACTCGTTGAAGACTCTTTCTTTGGTGTAGTTTCTTTTGGCTCTTCATTCTCCCCGAATTTCTCACTTTCAGCATCTTTGGCTTCATTTTCCTTAGTTTCCTTCTCTTTAGGCATTACGCCAGCCACCACCTTACCACTCCTTAAAATCACTGCCATACAATCTTGTTTCAGATTCACTTGGCTATTGTTAAGCAGCTTCCCCTTATCTCTTTCACTTACCTTTTTTATCAGTTAACTGATTTGCAGCTCTAAATTTCTGATGGCAGCTTGGTTAGACTGAATGTTCTGCTCCATTCTGTTCATCGCTTGAGAGCTAGCTTGAGCACTTTGATCCATCTTGCTCATAAGTTGAGAAAACATATCTTCAAACCAATCCACCTTCTTCTCCCACGGGGAAGGGAATTGTTGTTGTGCAGACAATGAAGGATGTGAGTACTGCTGTTTTGATGGTGCTTGGAACCTAGGTGATCCTATTGGTTTTATAGCCCACTTGATTTTTCCATGAGAAGTTTGGATGAAACTTCTAACCTTCATTGTAAGTGTTTGAGAAAGGATCAATTCTCTGACCTTGTCTACTATTGCTTATAGAGTTCACCTCTTCCTCTGTCAATGTTGCCTCAATTTTCATATAACCAGCTGCTGTATGCCCAAATCTACCACAAAGAGTTCAAGGATCCCTACTAGACTTGTTGTCGTTCATCAACATGTTCAACTTCTTATTGATCTCGGCAACTTGGTAGGCTATGTCGAGTTTAGAACCCACTTGATTAAGAGTAGTAGCCTTACTCCTAATCACCTTACAATGTGAATTATCCGCAACCTTTTTGAAGGTATTCCATAATTCTTGGGAACTCAAATTACTAATATTCCCACCAACTTTCAAATCTACCAAAGTTTGATTGTGATCAGTGAGACCATAGTGGAATAACTGAGTCAGCGAGTATATATCAAATCCATGGTGAGGACATTGGTTAAGGAGATCATTAAATCGTTCCTACGCTTCAAGAAAACTTTTTCCTTCTTTCTGCGGGAACCAATGTATCATCTTTCTGAGTTCGCGAGTTTTATGGGCTGGGTACCACTTCATCATGAAAGTCTCCATTACCTTATCCCAAGTATCAATGGAATCTACCTCCAAACTCAATAACCAATTTCTTGCTAACCCCTTCATGCAATAGGGAAAACACCTCAGCCTCAACTCATCTTCAGACAATCCATACAACGGAAGAGTTTAAACTGTCGCATAGAAATCTCTCATGAAAGCTAAAGCATCTTCACTAGGCATCCCATTAAATTGTGCCAACATAGACAAGTGAATCTGGTTCAGCTCATAGTTCCTCACTGCCATAATTAATCAAATGCAGGAGGGGTTCCTTTATGGAATTGTTCATTCCCCATGCAGAATTAACCACATTCGATTCAGCTTGAGTTCCTTTATGGAATTTTTCATTCCCCATGCAGATCCGTATTTTGATTATTGTTTGCCATCTCTCTTTTTCTTTGGGCACTGTTCCTTCTACAAGTCCGTTCAATTTCACGATTTAACTTAATAAGCTAAATGTTATTTAATTTTCTTGAATGCCTTAAGTGCATGTAGCTTTTAAATTCAAACAAAGAGAAGGGTTCAAAATTATTTAATGGAAGAAAACATAAGGTAATAATAAAAAAATATAACTAGGATTAATGGCAACAAATATAAATAAGTCCCTAATAATAGCGTCAAAAACTTGGTTGACAAAATCTTCAAGTGCACAGAGTCGTTCCTAGTACCTACAATCGAGTATTCTAAGGTCGTTTCCCACAAGGACTAAAATACTCACCACCGAACTAATCCTAATTACTTGAACAAAATTGACAATAAACTTTAAAGATGAATGGACTTGGGTAGGCGATAAATTGTAAATATTGGAAAATAGCAAACAAGGATAATTTGATGATTTATTCTTAGGGTTTGGGGTTCACTAACTCAAGAGATTGATTAATAAATTATGAAATTGATTGAATGATAGGTGATAATAACAATTGCAAACTTTACTCATATTCTCTCTCAAGACATATAAGAATATCTAACTAGTTGACTACCATCTCTCAATGTGCATCCTAACTAGTCAAATTCATAAAGAACAAGTATCATATGATTCCTAAGGTTGCATATATGGTGATAAAGCATATTAACAATAGTGAAATGCAAGAGAGATAAACATAACCCAAGAACATTCATTCAACACCAATCAATCCATAAAATACAAATCAATCCCCCCAAATAGCCTACAACCCTCACCCTAAATGAGGTTTAGTTCCAAAATCATGATAATAGAAACCATACACATAAAGATACTCAACATTCAAGAAAGAGGAGAGAGAGCAGGTAGAGAGAACATAAAACAAGATTGCTCCCAATGCTTGGATTAATACTCTAAAACTTCTTCTTTCTCTCTTTTTCAGTGTCTCCTTATATGGTTGTCTTGTTTTCAGTATCCAGTCCCTTCTTTAGGTCTTAAAAATGAGTATTTATAGTGTCTTGGGTTCAAAGAAGCCTAGTTTTTGCTAAACAAGGGAAGGCAGATCATCCTTTGGCTACTAATGTCCATTAAAAGGACTTAATGTCCATTTAGCAGACCTTCTCGGGTCTGGGAGCAAAGTCGGTCAGGCAATGTCTGTTAAACGGACATTATTTCCTTTTAGCGGACCTTTTCGGGTCTGGGAGGGAAGTTGGCCAGGCGATGTCCGTTGAGCAGACCTTCTCGAGTCTGGGAGTGAAGTTGGCCAGGCGATGTCCGTTAAACGGACAGACACTGGTCATTTACAAAAGGCTCACTTTTGACCCTTCAGTCGATGGAATCTCTCCTCGGAGTCTTCACGAAAGTTGTAGAAGTCAGGGTCCTCTTTGAAAGCGTCCTTGACTGACCTTAATCTGACATCTGTAGTAAAAGTTATGGCTTTTATCCCCAAAATCTATCCATTTGTACCTATAAAGTAATAAAGTAGAAATGTGTGAGAACTAACCAGATAAAGCTTCAAATTCACATAGAGATAAGTCAAATTGGTTCCAATTCATCCTAAAATCATATAAAAATAATTTGACTTATCAGGGCCTTATTCTTTGGAAGCAAGGCTGATTACCCTGGGGTCTTTTCGCTGTGCGCAATTAGATCTGGTACTTCTTTTGATTTCCTTTTTCACCTTTCCCATCTGGTTTCTTCGTTTTTTGATTGTTTTAGGTTATAAGATCCTTTGGCCTTATTTTTTGATAATCTAAATTTTTTGCATCTGGGGTTGTTGAAAATTAGGCTTTTTTTCTCTATGTGAGTGTTTTTGTGCTATGAACTTCCACAATCTCTTTTAGGGAAGTTATAGAGTTTCAGTCCTAGAAGCTTAGATTGATATAATAGTAAATATGAGTGATCAATGAGAGCTTAGAAATGCATTTTTCATGCTCATGCATAATATGTCAAACACATACACATGAATAGTCAAGTTGTTGCACATGAAAATAATTGTATATGCATTCATGGATAATTCCGGGTATATTTTTGGACTGAATTGTGATATTATTGGAAATGTGGAGAATTTTGAATTTGTTATATTGAAATATTATTGATTAGTGGAATTGTTGTATTTGTGAATTTTGATAAATTTAGGATTTATTTTCAAAATTTATAGAGAATTATGGATTTTTATGAAAAATAGGGAACATTGAATCAAAAGAATATTTGGAGATAATTGGATTGTCGACATTAGGAAAGTGACAAGTGTCACTAACTTAGTAAGTTGTTTTTATAATTTATTTGAGAAGTGAGTGGTGTTATCTGAGAGATAAAAAGGCTAAATGTTATTTCCAGTTACCTTCTTCGTAGCCACCTTCTTCAAATTTCCTTCCAATACATAGAGTTTTTCATCAAATAGCTTCCAAGAGTTTTCTTTGTTTTTCCTTATCCCACACCACTCCCACCTTACTATTTGTTTCTTCTACCCTAAGAAAAGCCTAAAGCTGGTCAATTTATACAGCGTTGTACGTGAATTGTATGGAGTTTAGGGCTTCATTATAGTTGAAGATCTTGGAGTTTTATCAAGTAAGTATTGTGTAAGCCTTTAGAGTTGTTGATTTATGAGATAAATTTGATGAAATTACTATCATTTGCATGACCATGGAATTTACGTACATCTTCATAAACACGACATTAATAGGATGAAAATTTTAGATAAAATGTTATTTAGTATTTGATGCTTATTTGTGATCAAATAGTATAGAAATGATTTTTCTTGGAGAAGAATGATCTTAGAAACCATATATAATTAGGTGCAGAAATTTTTTGAAAAAAACATAAGTGAAGGCTCTATTTTCACTATACACGTGAGTTTGGAGTAATTTTTTAGGATGAGAACAAAATGAAATTTTGAGTTATGGAATAAGTATGTGGTGATGTCTGGGAAGGAGAATGAAAGATTTAAATTGGAAGTTGAGAAGAAAAATAGAGAATGGATAAAAAGGATGAGATTTTGATATACTTTGTTTCTCTTCACTGTGAATAAATATATATGTGAGTGTACGTGAAAATGTGAGTGTTTTAGAGATAACCAAAAGAACAGTTTTTGAGTTGAGAAAAACAGTTGTAAGATGATGTTCTGAGGTGAGAAAGATACTATAAATGATAGTTAGAGGAAGAGAATTAAGAAAATGCTGAGAATAAAGAGATAGGAAAACGTACAGAAAATGATGAAGTACAAAACATGAAGAAGATGAGTTACTGATATCTATTTTTTTATGATTGTAAGAATTTTGAGTAAATTTGAAATTTTAGAGGTAGTGTAAAGTTGTGATGAATGAGTGGAATGAAATGGAGTAGAAAGACTAGAAATAAAATTGAAGTGTTGGATTTTAGTGAATGGAAGTCATCTGAGAAGTTACTGGGAATGAATTGTTAAGAGAATTAAAATTTTGATTTGAACTTCCATGAATTTTCTGTGTTGATCTAGGTAGATTTTGACAAAAACTTTTCATGAACATTGTAGATCTTTCTTTTATCTTTCCATTGCTATAAAGTTTGCAAATTTTGGAGTCCTGGATCAGAAGTTATGGATTTTAGAAGTTGATGTTGGTGGAGAAGAAGAAGTGGAATTGCGCCGTCGTGCTTTGGAGTTCTGGATCAAAAGTTATAGAGCTTTGAAGTTAAGATGTTGGTGGAGAAGAAGAAGTGGAATTGCACCGTCGTGCATAAGCATGACAGTGATTTTTGAGGTTCAAAATAGATTTCCATCGTTGTGCATAAGCACGATGGTGACTTTTATGCACGACGGTGACTTTAGAGAAGAAGTGAAATTTGCACACTCGTGCTTAAGCACGATCGTGCATTTGGGATTTTCTCTTTTACTGAACAGTCTTGCCTCTTTTGACCATAACAATCTTCTCTAGACCTCCAAATGCCTTGATTCTTAAACCAATAGATTCCTAGCACATTGTTCTACCTCTCCACAAAAATTAGTAGCATTACAGATTGAATTGAAATAGATTGATCAAATGAAAGTGTGGAATCTGTTGGAATAGTGAAATAGAATTATTTACTAAACACACTTAAGTATTTTGATTATATTTGGATTTATAGGATTCCAAATGAGATGATTTTTTATTTGTCATAAACTAGAGAAATAGGAGTACAAATTATATGCAAAAGTAGAATTGTGATTCAATCTCTAAAAGGTTCAATTTCTAGATGGAAGTTGGGTATAGTCTACTGTTTTGTATAAGAGCAGCCCGAAAATGTTTAAGGCATATCTTCCAAAGTACTGAACCAAATTTAGTGATTTTGGTGTCAATAGAAACATAAGACATAGAGGAACACTTTTCTAGAAGAGAGTATGACCGAATTACATCATTTTCACTTTTTGATTGAACGTGAACAGTAGACCCAAAAGTGTGTCTTGGAAAAATCTGAAAGTAAACCAATGAGAAATGAAGTGTGATTTCAATGGTTTTAGTGAGGCATAAGCCTATGTATAAATAATACATAGATGCGTTTTGATATGAGAATGATTTTGTGATTAAATTGATGGAAAGATACCCGGGATTGTCATGAACATGCATTGTACATATTTCATTTCATACATGTGCATTTTTGAACACTTATAATTGTGCAAATTGTGATATATGTGTATATTATTTGATTTTGAGGAGCAATTGGAAAGTCAACCTCCAGACGCTGATGGCACTTCCAGGCTTTAGCTTCGGCAGAAACTTGTGAGTAACCTAGACAGTTCTACTCAATTATTTGTTGTGTTAGATTATGTTTGAATTGCTTAATGAACGTGAATTGAATTGCATTGATTTCCGAACAGAAGGTCCAATGATGGTTAAAAGTGATGTGATATTGAAGTGTTGCTTGAATGTGAATGGGATGAACTATGTAGCATCCCATTACCTGTGGGGAGGTTAGAATTGTAAATCTGAGTGATCAATAAGCATTTAGAAATGCATTTGCATGTTCATGCATAATATAGCATACACATACACGTGCATAGTGATTTTTTTTTGCACATGAAAATGATCGTACATGCATTCATGAAATTTCCCAGTATAATTGTTGCTAAATGTGATTGTTATTGAGAATTGTGGTTTGTTTGTATTGAAAATTGAGTTGGAGAGTGTACTTGTTGGTTTAGAATTTTTGGAGAACTTTAGAAAATTTTCTGAAAATTTGGGGTAATTTTTAGACTAGGAAAAATGTCAAGTGGCAAGACAATTGTTAAATGGTAGTAGAAATTATTATCCAATGGCAATGGAAATTTTATAAATGACTTTAGGAATTAGTAACAAGTGCCACTGAAAATTTGAGGGAAAATTGGAGTAGAAATTGAAATTTAATTGGAAAGAAACCAACCTAATGCCTTAGAAATGGGACATGTGGCAAGTGACAAGTGTCACTTTCCTAACCATGTCTTAAACCATTAATTTTATTAATTGTCTTCCACGATGCACTTAAATTAGAAGGCCAAGTGAGTGTTTTAGTGTCATATGCCTAACCATGTCTTAAACCATTATTTTTATTAAAAGACCCTCCCCTTTTATTATCTTCCACGATGCACTTAAATTAGAAGGCCAAGTGGGTGTTTTATTCTTGTTCATCTCCTTCTTCGTGACTTGCTCTCTCCTTCTCATCCATTTTCATTTTCTTCATTCTCTTCTAACCTCACCAACATTACACCTTGTTCCCATCTATCAATTGCCACTTCCATCTTGTTGTTTCTTCAATTTGCCATAAGAAAACATATCTTTACCTCCTTCAAGATGATGAACATATGATGCTTGGGAGCTAGGGGTAGTGTTGTTTTTGAAGAATTTGAAGTGAAACCTAGTAAGTTATGCTTGAAATGTTATGGGTATTGTTAAAATGAAACTAGAATGATGAGAAATGTAAGATTGATGACTTGATTTTTTATGTGTGTGTGACGTGGATGATCAAATATCTATGTAAATGTCATGTTTTGTAATTTTGAATGATCATTAATGATGTATAATGTGTTATACAGATGCTTTGGAACTTAGATGTTGCATATAATGGAGAAAGGGTGAGTGCAGAAAATTATGATGATCGGGTACATGTTTGATGCTCTGTTTTGGGTTAATGATCAAGTATAGATCATGAATTGTTGTGATTGATATATTGAGTGAATTGGGTAGATAATGATGAGAAAATGTAATGGAAGAGATAATTTAGGTAGAAGATGAGTTAGATGTAAAATATTGAAAGTTTGAAAATATGGAAAATTTTTGCAGCAACATAATCTTTGAGTATGCTTCAATTTATTAGCCATAACTTCTTCTATAGTTGTTCAATTGAGATGTTTTTTGTTTGGATTAAACTAGAGGCATTTGGCTACATTTCTTATGAAGACATTGAATTTAAATTTTGTCTTTAAGAGTCCCAAATCTTAATATGAATTTAGGAATTGAGTGCAGCAAAAGTTGTGGATGAATGTTTATGTTGTGTTATATTTTGGGTGTGTGGGAATGTATTATATTTTGTGTGTTTATGATCAAGTAGGGAATATGAGATGTACATGGAGGATGTTGAGTTGAAATTGGGTATATTTGAAGAAGTTATCCATAGAGATGATGAATTAAATGAGTTGGGATTTGGGAGTGAATGAATTATAATTAGTGTTTGAATGGTTATGGAGTGATAATTGCATAAAAAGAGGTGAATTTGGGAAGATTAAGAGTATATGTGATGTTAGAATGGGTTTAGGAACCTTTTTAGGGGTTTTGGAGATAAAAATTTAGTAAACCCTAAGGTTACAAAGTCAGGTCATGTAAATTCACAGGGCCCGTGTGTTTTTGATGCGGAGAACACAATCTGACCCGAATGACACACGGTCCGACTGTGTGATTTCACACGGCACAGAATTTTACTTTGAGGTCTTCATTAAAGTTGTAGATCTCGACGTCCTCTTTCTAACCATCTACAAACGAGATCAATCCGACATCTTTTGTGAAAGTTATGGCAATCGTGCCAACATAGGTTCATTAGGAGTGAGGACATAAACATGGTTGCTTCTTTTTGATCATAACTTCTTCTCTAGAACTCAAAATGACTTGATTCTTGAAACAATAGATTCCTAACACATTTTCCTATATCTCCATGAAAAGTTGTAGTAATTGGTGTTGAATTAAAAGAGATTGATCAAATGAAAATGTGGGATTCTATTGGAACAGTGTAAATGGGATTATTTTTACTGAGTATACTTCAATGTTTTCATTTTATTTGGACCTTTAGGATTCCAAATGAGATTATTTCTTTTGATAAATCAGTAAAACATTATAAAAATATGAAAAAGTTATATACACAGCTAGTGATTGCCCATAAATACTCTAGCCTACAAAAAGTCTCACAAAGGTTAAAAACATAGGGACCATAAACAAAGCATAAAAGGAAACACCACACCCTCAATACTCGCCTCTCAAGCAGCCTAAGAAAGCTAAATCCAATACCCTAATACGTAAGCTCCCTAGAAAACATGAAAAAGTTCCACAAGGACCAGCAGCAAAACCACAACAAACTAGGACTAAATCCACAGCCAGCAAACCACATCTAGAGAAACAAAACCTTCTAGCATGACCGCCGTGGAAAAGGAAAATCCATCTAGTACCCTGCTCAATAACAGTAGGAGGAAATTATATCCCTCCTACTCAGTAACCCTGAGATGTCCCTGAACCTTCATTATTAGCAATAGGAATAACAAGAAACTGAATACATCCATAATTACCTTCCCTCAGTGTTTAGGCGGAGCTGCTCCATAGCTTGCAAAATCACCCGCGAAGTAAAACTCCCTATATCCGAGGCTTCATCACGAAAGGTGCGAAGGTTTCGTTCATACCACAGGTTATACACGACAACAGACAGGACAATGCAAAAGGTATGAAGGTCACTATTAGAAACCGGGGAATACAGGTTAAACCATTGTGAAATTGAATGGAGATCAAGAAATAGTAAACTGGTAAGCTAGAAGTGGTGCAGAGTAGTGGACCAAACCGATAGTGAGAAAGCACAATGAAAGAAAATATGGTCAATAGTCTCGGAATCCATAACACACGAGGAACAACGATTGGGGGTGTGGAGAAACTGGAGCTTATCCCTAGTCTGCAATTTATTCAAGAAGGCCAACCATATGATAAAGGAACATCGAGGACTATTCCCCTTATTCCAAACTAATGGATACCAAGGCACCATCGGACGGATCGGTCTCAAGTGGTTATATGCTGACTCATTTGTACACTGCTTAGAAGAGCTGGCCAGCCATTCTAGACTATCCTCACTGGATGGATCTGGGTTATAAGGAATGGGAGATAGTGAACGAATAGGCTCCACATTTGC
>JANZLH020000129.1:4280459-4292838 GCA_026770325.2 Erythroxylum fimbriatum | reverse complement strand
ATCGAGGAATTTGGTAACGACGTTAGATGAGCAATGCCTATTTCATCTACTCAATCGCCAGCCCATAGATCTTCCATGTCTAATCCTCAATTACATGGTAAAGTTGAAGAAAGGCTCGACTACCCTACCGTATGGTATGATGCTGATAAGAATCTTCAGAGATTCTTGAATTTTTCTTGAGAGAGGAAACAGAACGAAGATGAACATCAAAAGCATCATTAATTCTTCAACTATCAGTAGAATGGGCTTGAAGAATCAGGAAAAAAAGGATACAAGTTTTAAAACGATAGTAAGGATTGAGGGGGAGTGTGTTGTCAAGCAAAGTTTGAGTGAAAAAGTAACTCCCACAAGAAAATCAAAGTCTCAATCCACTGGAACAATGTCCACAGAAAGATTGAAGAAATCGTCAGATGATGCAATGGAAGTTAAGATGATTTCATAAAAAGAAGAAAGCCAAGTGCGACAGATAGAGACACAAGTGACCTTGAAGAGAAAAGGGGAGACACTCCTTTCTGAGAAACCCAAACAAGCAAAAAGGTCACCTAAACTATGAACCCTGCGTCAACAAGAGGAGAAGAAAGGTAAAGAGTTGACTCTTGGTGGAGACTCTAAAAAGAAAGCACCACAGGCAACCAGATATTTAGTCTCAATTTTTCGAGAAGATTCAGCAAAATTAACTAAAGATACTAAGATTAGGGGGAAGTTGGAATTTGAGAAAAAGAAACCCCAACCCCAACCTCAACCTCAACAACAACCTCCTAGGATGATTGAAGAAAATAAGAAGCAGAAAATTAGTCAGAAAAAGAGCACACCAACTGTTGTTCAAAAGAAAAGGTCAGTTGAACACAGTCCAGCGCAGGTTAATCCTTCTCAACCAATGAGAAAAGAAGATTTGAAAATGAAGATCATTGAAGAATTTGAACCTGTCAGGAGTAGCAGCTCTATAATCATAAGAGAACCCCTGAGAAGGTTAGTCAAGGTACAATTTGAGCCAATTTTGGTGAATAGTCACTCTACACATCTGTCGAATGATGGAAAGAAAATGTTGTATAATGTTCTGGGGGATGAAAGATCAGAACCATACCCAACATATATGACCAAGCAGAAGTACACTATTTTTCCACCATATATCAAAGGCATCAAGTAGTCATTGTGGTCACATCACCACTGATGAATCTGCGCAGGTAGTTGGAAGAATAATCGAAGGTCAGCACAGAACCATCAGAGTTGGAGATATTAGTTACAATATATAGACTCTTGTGCACCTAATTATGCACATTATACCTTTGAGCTCTATATCTCTAATTGGAGATGTACTACACCTATTTGGAAAACAAGTTCCAAGACTACCCAAACCTGATGACCTTGATCTCCCTGAAAGAAACTTATCTTTCAAACCTCCTATTATTACAATCATTGAACCGGATGCCATACCTTCAGAAGCATATAGTACTGCTATTGGTTTAGAAGAAGAACAGTCGAAGACTTATGAAGCCTTAGTCGAAGGAATTGGAGAAATTAATGACAAGGTTGATGATCTACATGACTCAGTGGGTGACTTACATGAGGAAGAAACTCGTTTACGAGTGTCTATGGAAGAACAATTCAATTCACTCCGCACTGAAATGCAAACAATGTTCTCAAAAATTACGAAGCATCTTCAGTCATGATTTTTGAATAATAACAAATAGGGGGAGAAAAGAAGAAGAGATGACAAATGAAGAGATACTAAAAGGGAGAGGAGAAAATGAGAAAGATAGGGGGAGAAGAAGGATGGAGAAGAAGAAGAGAAGTGTATAGAAGATAGTAAAGTTTACAATTTTTTCAATTGTATATCTTCTTACAAATAATACTCGACTATCTTTCTAAAATTATGATTATTTGTTATCATCAAAAAGGGGAAGATTGTTAAGTCAAAATGACTTCATGTCTAATAATTTTGATGAAAATCAAATAATAATAATACTAGAAAGTGATGAACCGTTTTGGTAAGATGGAAGAAAATAAGGCGAAAGAAAGTAAGATGAAAGCAACGAAGACGAAGCGGAAGCTAAACTAAGACGAAGCGGAAGCAAAAGTAAGACGGAAGCTGAAGCAAAATAAGACGAAAGAAAGTAAGACGAAACGGAAGCAAAAGTGAGACGAAAGAAACTAAGACGAAGCGGAAGCAAAACTAAGATGAAAGAAAGTAAGACGAAGAGGAAGCAAAACTAAGATGAAGTAGAAGAAAAACTAAAACGAAAGGAAATAAGACGGAATCGATTCAAAGATGAAGACCCGATACTACGTCGGATGGTTAATCAATCTGAGTTATTTACAAAACTCAACTGAATAACCATTTCTTCAAAGATCAAGAAACAAGAAGATAGAAGCGGTTATCAAGAAGCAGTTAAAGACAAAGGGTATAAATACTAGTCATAGTTGAAGACTAAAAAAGTTAGTGATTTTAAAGTAAGCAAAAAAGCTTAGCGATTTGAGATAGTGATTTTTAAATATTTGTTGTCCGAAACAATAGAGCTATCATTTTCTATAACAAAGCTCGCAATATCTTTCTGTAAAGAGAGAAGAAAAGCTGAGAGCCTGAAGAGGCTAAGTGAGAAAATTAATACTTACTGTAAGAGACCTGAAGAGGCTCGGTGAAAAGAACACTTGTATTTTTTAGAAGAATAGTGAAATCTCATAAAGGATTCTGAGGACTGGACGTATCCCACGGATTGGGGTGAACCAGAATAAAATTGTTGTGTCTACTCTCTAACTCTCGACTTTCAATTTCTAATATGTTATACAAGTACTTAGAAGTTAATTGCAATACTTTGTGATTTTTACTCAATAGTTTTGAAAAAGTTTTCAAAGAAATATAAAAGGGGATTGTATTCAAGAAAAAGGATACACAATTCAACCTCCCTTCTTGTGCATTTTGTATATTGAAAGTAAAGTCTATACTAATGCGTGATTTACTTCAATACGAAGACGAAGACACGATAGTACATCGAACGATTAGTCAGTTAGAGTTAGTTACAAAACTCAACTGAATAACGGTTTCTACAAGAAACAAGAAGCAGTTGAAGACGAAGGCTATAAATACAAGTCAGAGTCGAAGACTTAACGAGTTAGCGATCAAGTTGTTGTTGAACAAGTTTTTTTACTTCAGCAAAACTCTATATTCATTGTGCAAAACACGAGAGCTATCCTTACTGTAACAAAAAGCTCACAACATCTTTCTAGTGAGAGAAAGGAAAAGCTGAGAGTCTGGAGAGGCTAAGAGAGCGAAAATAATACTTGGTGTAAGAGATCTGAAGAGGCTATGTAGAGAAAGAATACTTGTACATTTCGAGAAGAATAGTGAAATCTCAGAAGAATTCTGAGGATTGGACATAGCCCAAGGTTTGGGGTGAACCAGGATAAAATCACTATGTCCAACTTCTAACTCTCTACCTTAATTTCTATTGTTTTTATACAAGTATATAGAAGTTAATTGCGATTTAATCACATAGATATTTTCGTATAAACATTGTGATATTCACTTAATAGCATTGAAAAAGTTAGATTTCAAAGAAATATAAAAAGGGATTGCATTCACGAAAAAGATACACAATTTAACCCCCCTGCCTACTTGTGCATTTTGTATATTGTACGTAAAGACTATATTAACAAGTGATTTACTTCACAATCCTCTCAATCAGTTAGGGGGAGCAACCTAGGTTGATCAATGCACAATGAAAAGAGTGGTACAATAAGAAAAGAAACAATAAGTTTGTGATTGAAGTATTAGTGGCAGAGGATATTGATGAAGTGTGCCACGTAACGGCAAATTTAGACAAGTTTCATTGGGGAAAATTGTTAACCCTCAAAGGTGCATATTACCAGGAGGTAGTCAAACAATTCTATGCCAACCTCAGTGCAGAAGCTGGAAAATGAACATCTATGCTCACTTCACGTGTCAATGGGGAAGTAGTGGTAATAACCAAAGCATTGATTTGCAGACATTTAAAGCTACCAATAGGAGGCAATGTCCCATCCTTTAACAAAAGGGCCAGGTTTTCATGTGATGGTGCATGGGATAAGCACGATGCTATGGATCGGGTCGGGATTAGAGCTACTTGGTGATCTACAAATTAGCGGTTCTTTATGCACTGCAAATACCTTGACATTGAACTAAGGTTGGTACCTTTCCTGCTGGCACATAATGTAATACCCAAGGCCAGTGGTTTCGGATACCTCCGAAATGAAGACTTGTACATTCTGGATAAGATGTTCTTTTATGATGACCAATTCTAGGGCATTGTGGCTGCCAAGATGATGATGACCTCTATGTGGCAAGTGGTGCACCACAAAGTCGAGACAACGACATTTTTATTTCCAGTATTATTAAGCCAATTGTTTAAGCATCTCAAGGTCCTCTAAAGAGATGAAGTAGTGGCTTATACTACTGAGAGGGATGTCATCGATGCCAATAAAATGAGGGAACTCGAATTCACGGACAATGCTCCTCATAGGTGGATCAATCCATATCGGGCGAGGCATAATCAGAATGTCCCTACGATACAGCAATTGGGAGCTAGCTCAGTTCCAACAGATGCTCAGATTCTGGCCCAGATGCAAGAAGTTCGGGTAGGTATTTAAGACCTTAATGCGAAAGTGAGCAATCTCGTGGCATCACAGGCCAGAATAGAAGACATGTTGAGGGCTTTCATGGACCAATAACCACCTCCATAAGGATAATGATATAATAGGCTAATAGCATTACATTTGCATCTGACATCATATGCATGTAATTGTGCATTTTACTTTTAATCTCACCCTACCTTTGATTTTGTGTTGGTACATTGTAACCCTAACTTCAGTTTCATTTTGTTTCATCTCCATAAATTGTATAGTCTAATGGGAGATATGAACACAGGGTACCGAATTTGGGCAATCTACTATTTCAAGGGGTTTCTCTACCTTTACTCTACCTTCTATTAATTGCATTGCTTTTTCTTTATTTTTCCTCACATTGAGGACACTGTTGATTTTAAGTGTGGGGGAGGATAAATTGATGGTCGTACATACATTTTTTTTATTAAATCATTTTACAAAAAATTTAAAAATCATTTGTTTTGGGAAGTTTTGCTTGAACTAATTGTACATATTCTCATCAAGCATGTTTGCATATTTATACATCTTTCAGGATCTAATTGTCACTATAATCCCATTTCATGAGTTAATTTCATTATGGATAAGATTGATCTTATATAAGATGCATAATATGATTAAATGGATTACATACCTTTTCACAATAGGATGATATAATGTTAAATTGATTGGATGAGCATGCTATTAAATGAGTAAACATCACCAAGTGAGCTATTTGGAGCCTAAAGGATTGCACTCAATCCTACTTTTCTTATGATCAATATAATTTTCTCTTCCATATATGTTTCTAGAAATTGCATTGCATCTCTTCGAGGTTACATAATCATGTTATGGCACGTTCATGAAAGTGATAAAAGGCACTAGGTTGAGCTTGAGCTAAATAGCTAACCCTTTTTATGCATCAATCCCTTAGTGAAACCCTTTGTGCCTAGTGATTGTATTTAAGCCTTTTCTTTGTAAACCTATTCCAAAGAACCTTGAACCAAGAAAAACAAATTCACCCTTATTCAATGGTTAGTAGAGCTATTAATGTTGTGCATTTAATATTTTTATTGATAGGTATACAAAGGAAGAAGTGTGGGGGTGTTTTTATGGTATTTGAATAAGCATGCTCTCAAAATAATAATAATAATAATAATAATAATAAATAAATAAATAAATAATAAAGTGATAATAATAAATAAAGTGTGTTCACTTCAAATTTCAAGGAAAAATGATGGAAATCATAACAATAGAGTTGGTGGAGTTTCATAAACAGTATGATTTTATAGCACTTTTTTAATAGAGTTTGCCAAAAATGATTCTAAGATTTGTGACTTCCGCTCTACTAGTTATTGAATACTTGAATTCCTATCCTTTCTTTCATAGCCTACTTTACCCCTTGGCCCCGTTACAACCAAAGAAATAAAGACCTTTTTGATTCATGGATATGCCATAGATGGGAGTAATGGAGAAGCAGATAAAATGCAAGCTTATGGTAAGAGACGTGCATGAGACGATGATTGAGAGTAACCCTTAAACACTTGTGTGTGAAAGTGAATGCTTTATGAGAGACTTCATTTATGGAATGTGATTTTGATTAATTGAAACATTATGAGTTCTTATTGTTGCTGAGTTGTGATCTAATTTATGAAGTATTATGTGACCTTGTATCTATGTTTCACTTCGTCCCTATAATGCTTTCGATATATTAGATTGAGCTATGATGATGATTAGGTGTGAGATGATGGAAGGGGAATGTTTGTGGGTAGCATTCGTTTTAAATAAACCCTCAGGAGACTGTAACTCCTCCATTACGGACACATAGAGGTTTAAAGGCTTGTGGCATATACTGAATGCCACCGTACACCTACGAAACTAGAATCAGTAACTTGGTTAAGGATTTAGTAGTTAGTTTTCTTTTGTTTTGCTTGGGGACAAGCAATAATTAAGTGTGAGGGAATTTGATAAGTCAAATTATTCTTATATGATTTTGGGATGAATTGGAATTAATTTGACTTATCTCTATGTGAATTTGATGCTTTATTTGGTTAGTTCTCACACGTTTCAACTTTGTTGCTTGATAGGTACAAATGGATAGATTTTGGGGGTGAAAGGCATAACTTTTAGTGTGGATGTCGGATTAAGGTCATTCAAGGATGCTTTCAAAGAGCACTCCAAGTTCTACAACTTTTGTGAAGATTCCAAGGAGAGATTCTGTCAACTGAAGGGTCATAAGTGCATATTTTGTAAATGACAAGTGTATGTCTGTTTAACGGACATTGCCTAGCCAACTTCACTTCCAGACCCGAGAAGGTCCGTTTAACAGACATTACTTGGCCAACTTCATTTCCAGATCTGAGAAAGTCCGCTAAACAGACATAATGTCTACTTAACAGACATTGTCTGCCAACTTCACTTCCCAGACTTGAGAAGGTCCGTTAAACGGACATAATGTCCGCCTAACAGACTTTGTCAACCCAAGGACGATCTGCCTTCCCCTATTTAGCAAAACCTATATTTTTTTGAACCCAAGACAATATAAATACTCATTTTAAAGACCTAATGAGGGGCTAGACACTGAAAACAAAGCAGCAATATATGAAGGCACTAAAAAAGAGGAAAAGAAGAAGATTTAGAGGATTAATCCAAACATTGGAAGCAATCTTGTTTTGTGTTCTCTCTACCTTCTCTCTCTACTCTTTCTTGAATGTTGAGCATCTTTATGTGTATGGTTTCTATTATCATGTTCTGGAACTAAACATCATTTAGGGTGAGGGATTCAGCCTATTAAGGGGATTGATTTGTACTTTATAAATTGATTGGTATGAATGAACGTTCGTGGGTTATATTTATCTCTCTTGCATTTCATTATTGTCTTTATGCTTGATCACCATAAATGCAATCTTAGGAATCATACGATGAACTAAGAGGTGAAGTATGGTTTATGCACTAGGAAGATAAACACATTAGATTTAGAGTAAACACCTTAGATTTAGAGATAGAGATATCCTAAGCCAACGTGATAACTTGTGGTTGCTTGTTCTTCATGAATTTGACTAGTTAGGTTGCACATTGAGAGATGGTAATCAACTAGTTAGATATTCTTATATGCCTTAAGAGGGAATATGAGTAAAGTTTTGCAACTATTATTATAACATGTCATTCAATCAATTTCATAATTTATTAATCAATCCCTTGAGTTGGTGAACCCCAAAACCCTAAGTTTAAATCATCAAATTATCCTTGTTCGTTTTTTTCCAGTATTTAAAATTTACTGTCTACCCACATTCAATCATCTTTTAAGTTTATTGTCAATTTCATTCAAGTAATTAGGATTGATTCAGTGGTTAGTAGTTTAGTCCTTGTAGGAGATGACCTTGGAATACTAGATTTATAGGTACTAGGAACGACTATGTGCACTTGCAGATTTTGTACCAAACTACTACTAGTGTTATACTACTACCACCACCACCACCACCACCACCACCACCGCCACCACCATTACTACTACTAATATTTGCATTATTAATATTATTATTATTAATTTTCTCCTTCTTTTTCATCTTTTTCTTCTTCTTATTATTATTACTTTCTTTTTCTTTTTCCCTCCTTCTCTGTCTCCCTAGCTCTCTCTCTCTCTCGCTTTCTCTCTTTTCATCTGTGTCATTTGAAAATAGCCTCTCTATTAGTTAAGGGTAAGGTTGCATGCTATTGGATCTCTTCAGACTTTGCGTATCAACGAGATTCATATTAGCTATTGTTGTTGTTGATATACTTAACATCCTCTATTCATGATAAGTATAATCCAATGTAACATCACAGATCACTCGCTTACAGATATTGTCCACTTTGGGCCTTGGCCCAGCCAAGCCCTCATAGTTTTGCTTTTCCTATGGCCTTCCCAGGAAGTCATCTATCATAGAACTACTCTCACCCAAGCACATTTAACCTCGAAGTTCCGATGGGATTCAGTGCATTAGGCCGTGGAAAACTTGTTTGTAAGGGAGAGGTATCCGTACCCTTATAAGGCATACTTCGTTCCCCTCTCCAACTGATGTGGGATCTCACACATTGGTTTCTACCAGGTATTTGGTGGTTGTGGAAGGCTCGGAACTTATTGATCTTTCAAAAGGAGTTTATTTCATTAGCAAATTTGAATGGTTGTGTCTTTAAAGTTGCAATGGATGTATCCTTGACTCCTGATTCAAAACCGAATCTTCAAGGTGTGAGGTGTTGGATTGGTTGGACTGCGTCGCCATCTGGTTGGGTGAAGTTGAATTGTGACGACAGTTCTATTGTTAATCCAAGGCTGACTAGCGGTGGAGGGTTGTTGTGTGATTCATTTGGTCATTGGCTAAGGGGTATTCGTTTCATATTAGTGTTTCAACTATCTTGGTGGCGGAGTTATGGTCCATTCGGGATGGTTTGATTTTTACCTGGGATCACGATTTTCGATAGGTCGCGGTATAATCTGACTTGTGGTGTTATCTCTTCACATGCCCTATCTGTTTTGGTCGTGGATATTTAAGCTTTACTTGCTAGGAATTGGAGTTGCTTTATTAGGCATGTGCTTCGTGAAGATAATTTTGCAGCAGATTGTCTGGATTGGGTCATGGCATTTCTTCAAATTTTCAAGTTTTGGATGATATTCCTAAAGCCCCCTCCTTGATTATATGGGTTGATGCCTATGGTATTTCTTTTACGAGGTAGTTTTAGTTTTCTCTTAATTGTAACCCAAAAAAAAAGGAGAACATAAGAATAAGTAAAAATATAATATAAAATAAAATATTTTTTAAAATAAAAATTTACGAACGTCTATTAATGTATAATAAATTAATAATAAATCTAACAATTCCAACAAAAATTGAAACTAATATAAAACTTAGAATAATAATATGTATTTTTGAAAGAGGTTGTATCTCATCATCAAAAGTTCTAAATTATCCAATATCATTTGAAGACTCATAAACTATATTTTCATCTAAAGTAGTAAAGTATTTACATTAACATTTTCTACTACATTCAAATAAACTACAAATTAATAATGTATAAAACTCTAGTGTAAATATAATATAATATATTTTAAATATTAATTATTATCAATTAATAATTAATATTAATAGATATTCTTAATTCATTCGTTGTGACAAATGCATGTTCTTCATAAATCACTGTTTCAAGTTTAGTATAATCAAGATCAAACGATGGTTTTTTCTTCGATCAAAAAATTAGTATGATCAATACAATCAATATTAACTAGATCATATATTCTCTTCTTACTTAGTGCTTTATATACATAATCAAGAAATTATAAAGTCAATAATAAAAAAATAAAAATAAATCAATAAAATATATGTTCTTCATTCTCATAGTATAAGTAACGTAAACAACATTATTGAGTCTTTGATGTTCCAAATGATTTTCTTTCTTTATATAAATAAGTTAAAAAAATGTTCTAATTACGTTCACAACTTGATGCAAAAGTTATTTGACTGAGTAATCTGATATTGACTTTTTTCAGCGTTGGTCAACTTTTACCAAATAATCTTCACCACTCATTTGTATTTTAAATTAATAGTTATGTGAAATAAAAACATATATTATTAACAAGTAAACGATGAACTAAAAATATGAAACTTACTAGGCTACATTTTTTTAATCATAAGTTCTCTCTTTATAGATGATCAAGTAGAACTCTCTAAACCTTCAATATACCATTTAATTTCATTTATTTACTTTGATTGCTATTTAATAGAGAAAATATCTTTGCATTTAATCTCATCAAAAGACTGCATATAATATCATTTGTACATGCGTCTCCATTATATAAGCAATAAGAATTGAGAAAATAAGTTACTAAGTTGATCCTCTGAGTAAGATGCTTATCCTATCATTTGTCAAAAATATTTTTATAAGGCTTGTACAGTCTCTCCTACCTTGTAAAAAGACATAATTTGTTTTGTGAACTCTTTATATATCATCATATATATACCATAAAGATGGCTTTTCATCTGAGTCATCAATTCTCATCAACCTTATAAATGGAGCCAAATTCTTCATAGTGACCAAGCAGACATCCCAAAATTTATTATCTAGAATAATATCATCAACTTCTTTTCCTTTGACACTCTTTGATAACTTATAACTTGAAAAATGTTTACTTATAACTAAATTTTGAAGTAGTTATTTAAGTTTATAAATACTATTCAAAGTAATAAATGTAGTTGCAAACTTAATAGCAGTAGTACACACAATCTCAACCCAGTCCTCTTACTTTATTAACCAAGAAAAATGTAATATGATTATATATAAAAATTATGATCTTAGATGCATATAAAGTAAGATTAGAAATATGTTTCATACCACCAATGTCTTGAAAATGAAATTTATACAATGAGCAATGCGTGAAGAACAATAAATATACTCATACTTTGATTGTAACAAGTACCCAATTGATACACAATTAGTTGCATTATCTGTAACAAAATGCATAACATTTTTATGGTTCAATGCACTTGGCAATTTCACAAAAAATTTTAGATAAAGCATAAGCACTTTTTACCATATAAGACATATCAACAAACTTGATAAAAGTTGTTCCAATATTAGAATAAACCAAAAGAATTAATCAAGGTTCTTTTTATTTGGTCAATTCACCTATCTATCATAATAGTGCATCAAGTTGTTTCCTAATTAGACTTATATATATATATTCATAATCAACTGACATTCTTTTTTTAAATCTTGAAGCAAAAGCACATAAATCTTATAATAAGAAGGTATCATAAATCTTGCACCTATCGTTGATGAAACATCTCTTGCTTCCTAAAAATAGGGCAAATTTAAAGCCTTTAAAAGAATACATGAATGATAAAACCATCTAGCCCATGCTCGTTTATATCGTAAAAGAACATCTTTATCAACCAAAACACCTTTTAAACTAGGTTGAGAACTAGGAGTAGTTCTTGAAGGAAAATGAGAATCTCGTTTATATCGCAAAACAACATCCTTTTCAACCAAAACACCTTTTATACTAGGTTGAGAACTAGGAGTAGTTCTTAGAGGAAAATGAGAATCTATGTCAATAATAACTTAACTTTTTCCTTTATCTAATACTTATTGTGCTTCATCATCTCTAAGAGATATACTGTGAGCCTCTTTATATTCCTTTTTCTTTTTTACTTATTGCTACAAATAATTTCCATTTCTCTCACATACATTAAATGATAATTTTTTGTAAAAAGTAATATTAGCCTTAAAATCAGAAAGATGTCTTTTCATTCTATAAATTCCTCTCTTTAAATATTTTACCACAAAACATACAATTATATTGGACATTTCCATCAGATGCTTGAGAAGAAGAAGAAATTGTTCTATATTGGATGTAACATCCCAGATCACCCGCTTATAGATATTGTCCGCTTTGGGTCTTGGTCTAGCCAAGCCTTCACGGTTTTGCTTTTTCCGCGGCCTTCCCAGGAGGTCAGACATCCTGGAACTACTCTTGCCCAGGCATATTTAATCTCGGAGTTCTGATGGTATCCGGTGCATTAGGACTGGAGAGTGTGAGATCCTACATCAGTTGGAGAGAGAAATAAAGTACGCCTTATAAAGGTACGGATACCTCTCCCTAACAGACGTGTTTTCCATGGTCTAATGTGTTAAGTCAAAATTGTGACTTCACGTATAAAATGATTTTGATGACAAACAAAGAAAGACAGAATGAAAAGCAAGTGAGAGTAACGTTTATGAAAAACAGACG
>JANZLH020000129.1:4242584-4252813 GCA_026770325.2 Erythroxylum fimbriatum | reverse complement strand
GAGCATTCCC
The DNA here is from genome assembly GCA_026770325.2 of Erythroxylum fimbriatum. NCBI lineage: Eukaryota > Viridiplantae > Streptophyta > Magnoliopsida > Malpighiales > Erythroxylaceae > Erythroxylum > Erythroxylum fimbriatum. The sequence continues at coordinate 4,252,803 of JANZLH020000129.1, read as the reverse complement.
AACAAAATTTTGTGTCCTTTTTTTTTCTTTTTCAATCAAAGTCATATTCATTATCATTCTTTTTTTTTATTTTTTATTTACAAATTAAACATAAACCATTATAAATGCATATTCAAGGGAACTAAACAAATTAGTGGGTAAAAAATATGTATAAAACCCAATAATTAATCCAGAAAAGGGAAAATGTCACACATTTCAATGATAAAAATGCCTTCAACACAAGTCCATATCCAAACTATCAACAAGATCTTGCAACGATATAACTTATATTCACGCCTTTCATGAATGATATGTATTTTGTTAGCTCAAGGTTTATATTTAATGATTTTGATAATAACTATATAATATTTCAAAATTTAAATTGGATTTATTCCTTGTATAGATAATAATATTTTTTTAAAAAGGAAATAAAATCATAGGAAAATTACTTCCTTTCTTGGAAGAACCTTCTTAGTAAACTTTCCTTATTAACATTCGGGAGGATCTTACCTTTTTGAACAATTAGTTTTGAAAATTTTGTTCAATCAGAGATGATATCGAAAATCCAAAGTCAACTCAGCATTAAGATGAAGCAATGACTAATTGAAGAAATTGACTATTTAAAGAAGAGCAACAATACTTGCGAACCAACGAGCATACATAAACTTTCGAAATGCTTGAGCAGCATCTATATTCTTGAGAGTTATATCATTTTTATTGTGCTTTAGAAAGTGAAATCACTCTATCAAAAGAGAAATTGTTATTTAAGAACTTACTTTTGATTTTACATTTTATTTTTCTGTAAGCTTTTAGAAGCTTGTTATACGTTTCGAGTGTGGACGGTTGGAGAACCTTGAAAAATATGTACTTGTGATCTTGGAGAGGCTCGTTAAATTTAATACTCGGATTCTTATAGTGAAATACTCAAGTTAGTTACTAGGGGACTGGACATATGCTTGGTCGTTAGCCGAACCAATATAAATCTACTGTGTCATTCTTTCTCTCTTCCTAACTTTTAAATTTTCGTGTTATAAGTTTGTGTTTTCAAGAGGCTCTTCCAGTTTTTCAACAGTCTCCTTCTGTTTTGATAAAGTAAGAGTTTCTTTTCGTTTTAAGCATCAACAGGCTCCTATCAATTAACAAGCTTATTTCTATTTGAGCTCTAGCAGGCTCCTATTGAATGATAGGCCCTTTTCTTTTTGAGCGCGAATAAGATCCTTTCGATTAATAAACTCCTTTTGTATTTTAAATAACTAACAGGATCCTTTCTTTTTAAACGTTAATAGGTTCCTTTCGAAGTTTAATAGGACCTTTCCATTTATCAACCTATTTTTTTAAAGAAGGATTTTAAAGATTTAAAATACCTTGCAAAATTTTTACACACAATTCACCCCCTCTTGCGTGTGTTTGCTTTATCATTTGGTATCAGAGTGAGGTTTCACATTTATTGTATTTTACAGCACGTGATAGATCATGGCAAATAACTTAAGAAGCCTTAAAGGACAATCTGTCTCAAAGCTTCCTTACTTCAATGGAAACAACTACTTCTATTGGAAAGAGAGAATGATCATTTATCTTCAATCGGTGGATATCAAAATCTGGCAAGCTATCAAAGCTAGAACTACACCTCTTATTATTGAAAACGTAGAAGTGTGGACTGATTCCGATAGAAGAAATGCACAGCTGAATGCCAAAGCAAGACATCATCTTATCTGTGCACTATCTCCAGAAGAGTACAAAAAGATATCCTACTGTTCTATAGCAAAAAAAAGGGACAAGCTTTGAGTTACTTTTGAAGGAACGAATGAGGTAAACAAACATTGAATAAGTCTGTTAGTGCATCAATACAAGACTATTTGCATGAAATAGGGAGAAAAGTAGACGAATTCTTTGGATGTTTCAACGTCATCACTTCCTTGAAAATCTTTCGTAAGATATATCCAAATGACGAGCTAGTAACAAAAATTCTAAGATTATTACCAAGGGAATGGAGACCTAAAGTGATTGCTCTGGAAACTGCAAAAGATCTTGATACAATCTCACTTGATAGGTTAAGAGGAAACTTAATGATTCATGAAGCTGAGGTTAAGTAAGATGAAGGATCCTCATATTAGAAGAGGAATGACACTAAAAGCAATTGACAAATCAAATCCATCAAATGATGATGAAAGTGACATTGAGTTGCAAATAGATAGAGATGACGAATTCAACTTTATGGTCAGAAAATATGCTTGCTTCTACAAAAAGAAGCTCATGAAGAAAAGAGAAGGAAACAAGAAAACTGGAAACAACAGGTTCCTATCAAAAGGTAGTAGCAGCAATAGTAATACACAAAATAATCAAATCATATGTTATCGCTACAAGAAACTGGACACACAAGACTAGAATGTCCTCTTCTTCAAAAGGACAAGACAAAAAACAGAAAACCCAAAAAGAATGCTATGAATGTAGCTTGGTCAGATGAGGATTTTGATAACTTTGAAGAAGAAGATCTTGAGGAAGTCAACAACGTTTGCTTTATGGTTGAATCAAGAGATGATAAGGTATATTATTCTGACTCTGATATTGAAATTGATGAATTGAGAGATGCATATCATGACTTATATGATCAGTACAAAAAATTAACAGTGCAGTATTTCAAAAAGGTTGAGAAGTCACAAAATAATGATGAATCTTTAACGGATAAGATTAAATTATTATAATTGAAAACAAAGATTTGTTGTCTAAAGTCACTTCTCTTGAAAATGTTAATAAACAAAAAGAATGCTTCGAACAAAAAACAATTCAGCTAGGATTGTAAGCAGTTTCTATATAGATGTGAATCCATTTGATCCACAATGATTATTTTTCACTTAGGATTCTCCAAATTCTCTTTGTCATAAAAAGTCTATTGTTCTTACTAGTTGACCCCAAACCTAACCCACCTGCCTCCTTCGGTCGACAAATATGCTTCCAATTCACTTTTGCAATTCCCTTCTCGCCTTTTCCTTTACCCCATAGAAACTGCTTTATCAGTTTTCCCATAGTTTTAATAAGTCCTTTGGAGAGGAAGATATAAGAGCATCAGTAAATTTGCGTTGATATAATTACTGACTTCAAAAGCTAAAGTTTACCTCTATAGGACATGGTTCTATTAGTCCAAGACCCCAATCTTTTTTTATTTTTTTCTATTAAAGGAAGACATTCACGAAATCGTAGTCTCCTAGACGAGATAGGAATGCCCAAATACAGAAGAGGTGGGTCTTGCTTTTCCATGACAGTAACTTGTGACAAAGAATTTGATAGGTGAACAACACTTTTGGATAGTAAGAAGTAACTTTTGTGAAAGTTGATACTCAATGTAGACAACTCCTTAAAAGTATGGAGAGTACACATCAATAGAGAAACTGAATGAGCATTTGCCCTACTTAGAAGAATAAGATTATCTGTAAAACATAAGCTAGTTAGTGAAAGCTTCTTACATTTGGAATGGTATCTGAAGTTGGAGTTAGCATAAGTATTGTGTTTCAACATAAGGGTGAGAACCTCCATGCAAATAAGGAATAGGTAAGGAGAAAGATAATCCCCTTGCCTAAGTTGTTTTTTTCCTTTAAACATCTTTATGGGGCTTCCATTAATAAATATTCCATATGAGGCAGTGGTAATGCATTCTTAAATCCATTTTATAAACTTATGGGGAAATTTCATAATCTCCATAGTTTGTAGCAAGAATCTCCAGTTAACATTATCAAAAGCTTTTTGTAGATCCACTTTAATAGTGCAGTTTTGAGGGCTTCTACATCGAGTGTAGCCTTTTAAAAACTCTTGCAATAAAAGGATATTATCCCCAATATGTCTACTGCTCATAAAAGCACTTTGATTCTGATGAGTAAGCGAAGAACATCCTTCAGCCTATTTGCCAAAATCTTGGCAATGATCTTATAGAGGAAATTAGTACATGATATAGGTCTGAAATCAATCTAAATGGCCGGGTTAGAACTTTTAGGGACCAAACAAAGAAAGGTGTTATTAATCTCCTTAAGTAAGACACCATTTTGGAAAAACTCCTGTATAACATATTTAATGAATCTCCCTAAGTTACTCCAAGTTTTTGATAGAAAAGACCATTCAAACCACCTAGAGCCATTCATATTAAAAACCACCTTCCCTATTTCCTGATTCGTGATAGATCTAATTAGCAAATAAGCTTCATGTTCAGGAATCTTGGCAATAACAAATTGCCTAAGATCCACTCCAATACCTGCAGAATGACCTTTTATGCCAAAGGGATTTTGAAAAAAATTTGTAGCTTCCTTTTCAATTTCTTCTTGCACAAATAAAATTTCCCCATATTTGGATTTTTATGGAGGTGATTCTATTGACATTTCTTCTAGCTGTCACTGAATTGAATACATCTGTCCCTATCTTTAATCCAATTAATTTTGGCTCTTTGTTTCAATAAAGAACAATGATTATCCACTATTTCCAAATAGGTATTAAGGGCTTCCCTCTTGACTATAGCTAATGTACAATCAGTAGGGTTAGTTCCCAAAGATTTCTGAATTACCGATAGCTTGTTTCTTGCCTTTTCAATCTCCTTTGTGAAATTCTAACCTATCCTTAAATTTAACATCTTTAATTCCTGTTAAATAGCCTTGAGCTTTTGCAAACAAATAAACTGCTTAGAACCATAGATCTCATACTCCAATCCCTTAGTAATTGCTTCTTCAAAGGCCTCCACATTAACCAGAAAATTGTTGAATCTGAAAGGGTGATGAATTTGAATTATAGTCATTTTAAAAAAATTATCAACCTTCATAAGGGTATGATTAGAAATTCCTGTGTCTAAGAAATTGGTTGAACTTTATGAAAAGGAAGTTAACCAGTCCACATTCACCATAGCTCTATCTAGCCTTTTCCAAATGAACTAGTTAGAGCTTTGTTTGTTGGACCAAGTGCACCTATGACCTTTAAATTTTAAATCTGTTAATTCCACATCCTGTATGCAATCAAACAAATCAGAGGTGTAGTTGAGTAGGTCACAATTTTCTTCCGCCTCTGATCTGTATAGGGTGGCATTAAAATCCACACTAAGTAGCCATGTATCTCTAACTGAAGCATTGAGTATTCGAAGGGAAGTCCATAGCTTAGTTCTTTGAAACACTGTATTAAAACCATAGACAAAAGTAGCTAAAGTACAAGTATTTTCCATTTTGAAGTTAAGCTTTGTGTGGATAAATTATTGATTTGTTTCCAAAACTTCCACTTCCAAAAGATCTCCATTGTAAACAATAATAATCCTTCCATAGGCATGACATTGGTGGTTTGTGAGAAACTCCCATTTACTACCCAAACAACTTAATTTATTTAGGTTTGCTTCCCTAATTTTGGTTTCCAATAAATAAAATAACGAAGGCATTTCCTTTAGAAAAAATTCCCTTACTGCATTAAGCTTAGAAGGGTTGTTTATTCCTCTTACATTCCAGACTATCAGGGTCATATGAGATTACTTTTCCCTTTGGATGCTTTTCTATTTCTCTTGTTGCTTTTCTGAGATATTACTTGTTCAAATTGTTCCTCTTGAGTAACTCCTTTCTGCTGTTCTTCCAGTTGTTGGGTTTGCTCATTTAGTTAGAGTTCATGGCCTCTATGGCAAGGATTATTCCCATTAATATCCATTTCATTTTCCCACTGGTTCCCTAATGATTTATTTGAGGAATTCAAAGTTTGCTATTGAATTTCCACTAGCTAAACTGAATCTGGAACATTATCCACTTGGACACTCTCACATTTTGTAGGTGGGTCCCTTTCAACCTGAACCAACCTACCTAGGCTTTCATGGTTATCTAATACATGTTCTGCTTCCACTAACTCTTTGTTATCTTCAGTTTTAAGCTTCTCCAATCCCGTCACCTCCTAATAGTCTCCTCTAATGAAAACTCTCCCCATTGGTTTCCATTCTTTTCCTTATGCTTTTAGAGAAGGTTTCCATTGGTATGTAATCAATACCTTGTCTTCTCTGAGAGAATGCCCATCGGCCAACCTTATGATAGAAATACTGTCTTTCATTTCCTTAAAAATATCTATACTCACACATAATTGTGAAAATCTAACCCGTTTTCTCAAAGTAGTGTTTTCATCGATACAGATTGGTTTTCCCAAGTAACTAGCTAGCATACTTAAACCTTTAGTTGTCCGATATTCCAAAGGAATTTTATGGATATTCACCCATAGAGGAATGTTTTTCAATCTAATTTTCTCTAATTTCATGCTTGATTGCCAATTTTGAAGAAATAAAGGAAGTTGATAGATCTGCTAAGGGCCTTCTTCAATTACCTTTTAAGCTTTCGATTTAGAGGAGAAGGTAAAGATTAAGTTATCTTTCTTAGTTAGCATAACTTCCATTAGTTATCTACCTTTCCAATTTCTATGGGTCCATGCTTGTATCAAAGGAAAAGCATGTTATTTATCTATAAAAAAACTAACAAACGTAGCATCCCATGTCCTTGCTCCTTCCTAAAGAATGTCTAGACTTAGAGCCACCATTAGCTTACTTCAATCTCAATAGGTGGACAATAGATCAAGGAAGAGCCATAATTGTCACCCATAACCTATTTCCATATCTTTCTAGCCCCTTTAATCTGTTGAAACACACTGTCAAATGGAGCAGAATCTATAAGAGGAGGAATGACAAAGGCTGGGGGTGGGATAGTTTGATTTGTAGAGTGGGATGGAGAAGAAGAGTGGGGTGCAAAGTTCGTAGCAAGTTGAGAAGGGGATGATGGAGTAGAAAAGGGAAACGGGGTCGTTGAGGGTAGAAGTGGGAAGTTTGTCTCCATTTTAGTTTAAAAGCTAAATGGAATGAATGAAGTTTTATTTTGCAGGTTGCTAAAAGAAAAACAATGCTGGAAGGAAACAAGAGAAAGTCGATGGACAAGAGGGAAATCAAAATGGAGTAATGGAAAAAGAAAGTTGAAACGGAACCGATCCAAGGTTAGGGTTTGGTTGTGAGAACGAAATGTAAGAGAGATGTAAAAGCTTCTCTCATTTTTTTCTTTTCTTAACAAATTTCATTCATCTATTTTGTGCAATTATGGTGGTAGACATGAACAAATTAGTCACTCTTGTTACTTTCAGAAAATGAAAAAAATCATCTCAAAGGTATGTTTGGAGACCTAAAGGTCAAACTACTAACATGAATGGACCCAGAAAGATTTGGGTACCTAAAATGAAATAATACACTCTGCAGATATGCTTCAAAATGGAGACAAAGGAAAAATTAATGGATAGTTGATAGAGGCTGTTCGAGATACATGACAGGTAAAATATCACATTTCAACTATATTAAAAGGAAAGACGGAGGTAATGTTATCTTTGTCGATAAAAACAAGGCAAAGGTCACTGAAATTGGTAAAATCGGTGATTCTAACTCTGGTTTTATTGATAATGTTCTTTTTGTTGATGGATTGAAATATAACTTGCTTAGCATAAGTCAATTATGTGATAAAGGTTACAAAGTTACATTCTATGCAACACATTATGAAAATTATTGACAATCTTAATAATAATATTAAATTGTTGGTCCCAAAAATTATAACATATATTGTGCTCAATTGGAAGATATATCTTCTCAAAGTGACAAGTGTTTTGTCTTAATAAAAAAGGATTCACTTATCTAGCAAAAAAGATTTAGACATCCTGGTATGAACATTTTATCAAAATTGTCCAAAAATGAGTTAATAAGAGGACTGCCAAATTTGAAACTTGAGAGTAATCAGTTTTGTGAAGCTTGTTTAAAAGGAAAACAAATTAGATGCAGCTTGCTTCCTAAAAATATTATGGCTACTAACTAACTACTTGAACTCGTGCACATGGATTTATTTGGTCCTATTAGAACTTAAAGTTTTGGTGGCAAATATTACAGTTTTGTTATAGTAGATGATTTTTCCAGATTTACATGGATTTATTTTCTATCAAATAAAGATGATACTTTTGAAGTCTTTAAGAAGTTTTGCAGGAAAGTTCAGACTGAAAAAGGGTATTTCATTATATCTATTTGAATCGATCATAGAGGAGAATTTGATAACATAAAATTTGAAAACTTTTGCAACGTAAATGGTATAACTCACAACTTCTCATGCCTAAGGACTCTTCAACAAATTGGAGTTGTTAAGAGAAAGAACATGACTCTCGTAAATATGGCCAGAACAATGCTATGCGAAAATGGGCTACCACATGGTTACTAGGCAGAAGCTATGTCAACAACTTGTTATATATTAAACATGTATCTTATAAGACCTATTCTGAAAAAAAAACCCTATGAGCTATGGAAAGGAAGAAAACCAAATGTTGCTTACTTTCGAGAATTTGGCTGCAAGTGTTTCATTCTAAACAATGGAAATGACAACCTTGGAAAGTTCAATGCGAGATCAGACGAAGCTATCTTTTTGGGCTACAGTATCGCTAGTAAAGGATTCAGAGTATATAATAAAAGAACAAAGAAGGTAGAAGAATCGATACATGGGGTATTTGATGAAGCACTACCTTTGACAACAGTAACTGACTCATATGATGAAGAGCATGTATTAGTACCTCAAAATACATCGGAGAATTAAACTACACCTATAATACCTTCAGAATTAATAAATCAAGAAGGCCCATATGAAGCTAGAACAGAGTAGCCCCCTTCATCTCAACAGGAGCCTATGTAATGAAAAACACTAAGAGAATGGAGAGCTCTTGATGCACATAAATATATTCTAGGAGATTCCTCTGAAAGTCTAAGAACAAGATCATCGTTCAAGAACAACTTTGTTGCTCTCATCTCATAAATTAAAACCAAATACTATTGAAGAGGCCCTTACTAATGAAAACTGGATTTCAGCCATGAAAGACAAACTGAATCAATTTGACAAAAACAAAGTCTAGAATCTAATACCTTGTCCTCAAAACAAGTCAATCATTAGGACTCAATGGGTATTTCAAAACAAACTTGACGAAAATAGTAAGGTGGTAAGAAGCAAAGCTAGACTTGTAGCTCAAGGTTACAATCAACAAGAAGGTATTGATTTTGATGAAACTTATGCACCTATTGCTAGATTGGAATCAATTAGAATTTTACTTGCCTTTGCATTCTATAGAAAATTTAAGTTGTTCTAAATGGATGTTAAAAGTGCATTCTTAAATGGCTACATTAACGAAGAAGAATTTGTTAAGTAACCCCCATGTTTTAAAAAAACAATCCGAATTAGGTTATGAAGTTAACCAAAGCTCTGTATGGTTTAAAATAGGCTCCTCAAGCATAGTATGAGAGGCTAAATAACTTTCTACTGGAGAATAACTTCGAAAGATGAAAGGTCGATAGAACCTTATTTATTACGAGAAAGGAGAATGATTTACTTACAGTACAAATATATGTTGATGACATAATATTTGGTGCTACTAATTCTTCCTTCTGTGAAGAATTCTCAGCATTAATGCAGGGGGAGTTTCAAATGAGCATGATGAGAGAATTATCATTCTTTCTCATATTACAAATCAGAAAAATAGAAAAAGGAATCTTCATTAGCTAAAACAGATATACAAAGGAACTTATCAAAAAATATCATTTTGATATTGCCAAACCGATGGGTACTCCCATGTATACTGGAACTAAACTTGATAAAGACGAAGAAGGCAAAGTTACAGATGAGACAAAGTATAGAGGAATGATTGGACCACTATGATATCTTACAAACTCAAGACTAGACATTATGCTTAGTGTGTGTCTTTACGCATGCTTTCAATCAAATCTAAAAGAAAGCCACCTTCTAGCAGTCAAAAGAATCTTTCGATATCTCCACGAAACTATGGATTTTAGAATATGGTATCCAAAATTTGATTTATTTGACATAGTGGACTATTGTGATGTAGATTATGGAGGTGGTAAAGTTGATAGAAAAGGCTAAGTGGTCACTGCCAATTTCTTGGAGGATGTCTAGTATCGTGGTCCTGCAAGAAGCAAAATTACATAGCGCTTTCGATGATTGAAGTGGAATATATAGCAGTTGCCAACTATTGTGCTCAAATCTTATAGATGAAGCATCAACTGGAGGATTTTTGTCTAAAGTTTTCTCATATTTCTATATTATGTGATAATATTAGTTCTATAAATCTTTCTTAAAAATCCTATGCATCATTCTAGAACTAAGTATATAGAAATCAAACATCATTTTCTTAGAGATCATGTTTTAGAAGGAACCATTGATCTTTTGCATGTTAA
>JANZLH020000129.1:4192732-4206781 GCA_026770325.2 Erythroxylum fimbriatum | reverse complement strand
GAATCATTAGTCGCTACACATGAATTTCAACACAACAATTACGGATTATATTGAAATTCTAGCAATGGGTTTGAAATCGACAATTCAATGAACGCATTAAAATTATCAAATCACAATACCCAATAAGTTTATATAAAAATAACCGAACAATAACGAAAGTCCGATTATCCATACACAATACCTAAATCAGTTAAAACAGGATAACATAATCAATTTCTAATGAGAGAAAGAAACAACAAAATACTTAAAATTACTTAACCCGGACTGTCGACGTCGATATTACCTCTGAACCGGCATCGGGACGTTCAGCCCTTCATAGATATTTTCCAAATATTTGTTCAGCTCCCATTCCTATCACTATCCGAAAATCCCTACTATTTACTCTTCACTGCTGCAAGCTTAATCTGTTCTCTGCGTTTCCTCACTGCACCGTCCCTGTTGCTCTTCCTCTAGCTTGGTTTTACTGCTTGTGTCTACTATTCATTGATGTGACCATTAAAGGTCTACATCACTTAAAAACATTTCTCCTCTGCCTGTAGCGTCTTCTACCCTGGCTTGTGCGTTTTCTTCTCTTATTTCATTGCAGCGCCGCACCTCCCAAGCCTGTGTGATATTCTCTGTACAAAAAATGGATGTGACAATTAAGTTTGCACTCCACTTAAAAACCCTTAGCTCCAGCACATGCCGCGTGTCCCTCTAATTTGCTATCTCATGTTGCTAATTTGTTTTGTTGTCCTTTGCGCCGACAACTATACTCATGCTTCACCTGTTTTATTGCTCCTCTATGTACGTGACTTGAGTGAACCCTTAGCTCCTTGCGTTAATTCCACTAAAATTCTCCTCTCGCGTGTCTGTTGTTGGTTGCTCCTCATTTGCGTCACTTACGCTCTTCTTTTCTTGCTTGGATTCTGTGTGCCTTAGACAATTAATTTGTCTCACTGCGTGACTGACTTTTAAGTGACCATCTAATTCACTAACGATGCCACGTTGCTCTCAATTCACTGTGCTGCATCAATTTAATTTTGCTCCTCTTGTAAAATGCCGCACTGCTCTTTCAAAGCCAATTAATTTTTAAACAACCTGACGCTCCTCTCTTTAATTGACGCGTCCCTTACTGCTCTCTTTTATGTTGCTCTTGATAATTTAATCTGCTGCCTCAAATCATCTCTATCTCCTCTCTCGCTAGCTTCTGATTTAATTTCTCTCTAATCCCCTTTCTATGTTGTTGCTTTCAAATAACTGCGTTTTAATGTAGCTAATTCATGGGACCCTTCTGTCACTGCTTGCGTTGATGAAATTTGCTCCTATGAAAATAAGTAAAATTAAATCTTCCAAAAATGCCCTAAATGCAATGCTTTTAACTCACTTTAATTTATTTGCTCTCAAATTGTACCTAAAATCAAATATGAATTAAAGTGAGTATTTTAGTCATTTTTGTATCAATAATCGCTAAGTGAAAATAATTAAAAATATCAACAATTAAGCACATATCACTTTGATATTGTCCTAGCATTCCAACAGCAAAATTGATATCTAGCCTAGTGCATGTTTGAGCATACATTAAGCTCCCAATTACTGACGTATAAGGAATAGACTCCATGTCCTTAAGTTCTAAATCGTTTCATGGACATTGCATTAGACTAAATTTATCCCCTTTCTGAATTGGAACTATCCCTACGGGGCATTTTTCCATTTGAAATATTTCTAATACTTTCTTGATATAACCTTTATAAGACAATCCTAACAATCCTTATGATCTATCTCGAAATATTTCTATTCCTATCAAATAGGATGTTTCACCCATATTCGCAGCAAGAAGGATATCGTCAATATATAGGACTAATATAATGAACTTGCTCCCACTAACTTTTATATAGATACACCGATCAACGGTGTTTTCTAGAAAACCATTAGACGTAATGATATCATTAAACTTAAGGTACCATTGTCAGGAAGCTTGCTTCAGTTCATATATTGATGTCTTTAATTTACACACTAGTCGTTCCTTTCCTGTGGTCATGAAACCTTCCGATTGATCCATATATACTTCTTCTTCCAGGTCACCATTTAGAAAGGCTATCTTTACGTCCATTTGGTGAAGCTCTAAATCATACTAAGCCACTAGGTCCATAACAATTTTTAAAGAGTCCTTCTTTGAAACTGGAGAGAAGGTCTCTTTATAGTCAATACCATCCTTTTGAGTGTAACCTCTGGCAACAAGTCTGGCTTTATACCTTTCAATGTTGCCTTGTGAGTCATGTTTGGTCTTAAAAACTCATTTATAACCCACTTGTTTTGCACCTTCTGGCAACTTAACTAATTCCTAGACATTGTTATCATCCATTGATTTCAACTCTTCTTTCATGGCGTTAAACTATTTTCCAGAATTGGTACATTCTATGGCTTGTTTGAATGAGCCTGGATCTTTATCAGTGCTCAAGTCACATTCATATTCAAGTGAGTTAATTTCATTGTCACTTGAGATAGCTGGTCTTCTTTGCCTTACAGACCTTTGTAATGCTACGTCTTATGACATTACTTGATCATTATTAGCTGGTTCATCATTAATATGTTTAGTTTGTGGAATTGGAACATTAATTTATTGTTCTGGTATGTTGCGTATCCGTAATGTAATAAGAAGAATAACAACTGGGGGAATCACGTCTAATGTGGTAGTGTCTACTCGTCTTGGAGTAGTTTCTACTCAATTCTCGTGAATATCCACTTTTTGTGGTTCTCCACTCCCACGGATTTGACCATTCTCAACAAACCTAGAATTATTAGACTCAACTATTCTCGTACTATAGTTAGGACAATAAAATCTATACCCCCTTTGACTTTTCAGGATAGCTGATGAAATAACCACTAACGGTTCTTACATCAAGCTTCTTTTTATGTGGATTATACAACCTTACTTCTGCCGGAAAACTCCAAATGTGAAGGTGTCGTAAACTAAGTTTCCTTCCTGTCCACAGATCATAAGGTGTCTTAGGAACTGCCTTATTAGGAATCCTATTTAGCATATATGCAGTGGTCTTTAATGCATAAATCCACAATGATAAAGGTATAGTACTATTACTTAACATGCTTCTAACCATTCTATAAGAGTACGATTTCTCCTTTTAGCTACACCATTTTGTTGTGGTGTACCAGGCATTGTGTATTGCGCACGTATGGCTCGAGTGGCAAGAAACATTATAAATGGACCTGGACATTGTCAATTTTCATCAAATTTTCCATAATTTTACCACCTCTATCAGACCTCACTATCTTCACTTTTCTATCTAACTGCCATTCTATCTCATTAATGAACACCTCTAGGATGTTCACAGACTGAGACTTCTCATATAACAAATAAATATATTTATATTGTGAGAAGTCATTAATAAAGGTAATGAAATATTTTTTGCCGCCCTAAGAATGAACGTCGAAAGGACCACAGATGTCAGTGTGTATTAATTCCAGTAATGTGCTACTTCTTGTGGCTAGATGCTTTAATATATGTTTGGTTTACTTGCCTTTAATGCAATCCACACATATATCCCAATCAAAAAAATCCAATGGAGGTAAGATTTCATTTTTAGCTAACCTTTGTATCCTTTCCTTGGATATATGACCTAATCTTTTATGCCACAAAAAAGTAGAACATTCATTTTGTTCACTCTATTTACTTCCTATAATATGGTCTACATGAAACAGAGATTTAGCAAAATCAACATCAAGATTGAAATGATATAAACAATCAATTAAAGTACCAGAACCATAATAGTACTTATGCTTATACAATGAAAAAACATCATTTCCAATCTTAAAGTTAAAACCGTCATCATCTAACTTTGCAACAGAAACTAAATTCCTAGCACAATCAGGAACATAAAGACAATTTTTGAGATCCAAGTGACACCAAATGTCAAAGATCAATTTGTATGTCCTAATTTTCTCTGTTCATGCCTTCATTTTGTTCCCTATATACAAGAACTTTTTAGTTTTGTTTATGGTCTGGATTAAAAGGAATCCTTATTTAACATATGACACATGAGTTGTTGCACCAGAATCTAACCACCAGGTATTATTAGGCACTTCAATAAGATTTGATTCAAAACATACTGAGACATAGTATGTACCTTTCTTTTTGAGCCAAGCCGTTCTTTTAGGACAATCTTTCTGAAAGTGACCAGGCTTCCTACAGAAGTAACACCTCTTTTTTTTTATTAAACCTTTATTAACTTTGTTGAGAGCTTTATCCTTATCTTTGCTTTTCTGACGTGGTTTATTCTTACTGCTACTAGCACCTTCATAAAATGTGAGATGAATGGAGTATTCCTTTATTTTCTTCAATCTCCTTTCCTCCTGAACCAATATAGCCTTAATTTCTTGAAGGTTCCATTTTTCTTTAATAGTGTTATAATTCAATTGGAGCTAGCCAAACTCTAACAGAGGTGAGTTAATTATAAATTGTACCAGAAAGGACTCACTCACATCCATAACCATATATTTCAACTTTGCAACTAGGTTTGACATATGAGTTATATGATCATTAATGGGCTGTGACCATTCAAACTTCTTGGTCGTTAGCTCACTCATTAAAGTCCCTACTACGAACTTGTTAGCTATATCTGATTGGGAGTATTCCTTAAGCTTTAACATGAACTCCTTTGCATTATCCGTCTTAGGCATTGATGGCTTCACATTTTCTACGATTGTCATTTGCATCAGATTCAAACTTAGCCTGTTAAACCATTCCCAAGCCTCATAATAAGACTTGTCAACTTTAGAACTAGCCCTAGTTATGGCTGCGGGCCTTACGTTTGAAACTATAGCTAAGTGCAAATCCATTACACCCAGTTGGAACTAGATTTGTTTAGACCAGTCGCCATAGTTCAAACCATTGAACTTGATTAAGCTATTTCCTAAGGCGAACAAATCAGTAGATGTTGCATATACAACATACAACCCACACATTAATGCTTTAAGTAAACCTAAATGGATTCAAACTAACTAATAAACTTTGATTATGCATTTAAATTCTCCTTTGGGTGAAATTTAAAAACATAGTAGTAACCTATTATGATGCATATATATAGTTTACCATAACGGACAATCAATCATATTCTTGTCAACATGCACATTATCTTTGGATATACAATCATATTAACCAAATATGTTGATAAAGTCCCTTTAATGTCATTAATTATAAGTAATGGTCCACCTTTGGGTGACCTCCTAGCGTTATAATTAATAATCTCAATTGTTTAGTTCAACCTTTATGTCATGTTAGCATCATATCATAATGAACAATTGAACAAATCACAATTAAATGCTTAAAAAAATTTTAAGCTAGGCCACTTTGGTAACTAACAAGCTTTCCATGTAATAAACATTTAATTGGCAATTATCATACATGACAAAATTTAATTTAATTAGTTTGGCCACTTTGGTGACAAACAAACTATTCTAAATGTCCATAATGTCATGTATTACATTCAACATATACTAGAAAAATTTAATTCCAACTATTATATAATATAAAATATTCAAAGTACCAAAAAATATATAATATGGCACTAATTTTCAAAATTATATTATGTATAAATTGATTATGAATTAAATAATCACTTATGTTCTATCCTAAAATTATTTTTTCTTAGGTTAAAGTCCATTATTATGTACTAACCCAATGTTGTCCATTAATGGCCCAAAGGCCCCAAAAATCAGTCCACAGACTGATTTTTGGGCTTGAAAGCCTGTCGCCAGCGTCTGGTGACACACATCTGCGTCAGCGCCTGAGCGCCAGACGTTGCAGAACGACGCACATCATCTTCCCCGGCGCTTCTTCGTTTCTGGTTTGTTTTTGTC
This sequence comes from Erythroxylum fimbriatum, assembly GCA_026770325.2. NCBI lineage: Eukaryota > Viridiplantae > Streptophyta > Magnoliopsida > Malpighiales > Erythroxylaceae > Erythroxylum > Erythroxylum fimbriatum. The sequence continues at coordinate 4,200,925 of JANZLH020000129.1, read as the reverse complement.
CCCTTACGTTCTTCTCTTCCTACATTGCTTTGGCTTTCTCTTCCATATCTTGGTTTGAGTCAACAATAAACACATCCACCATGTACATATATTCGGTTGTTAACCAACGAAAACAAACCCATGGAGTTTTTCTCACTCTAAACCTTCCATAGATATTATGTGTCGATTAAGCATTGAGAATGGGTTTCTTGATTTCTGTACATCCGAAAATCACTTTCCATATTTTTCATACCAACACCGAAAGTTTGTTTCATTTCTATGTTATATCAGCCCCGAAGGTTCATGTCCGTGTTCTTTTATGGATTGTTTTATCAACACCAAAAGTTCATATTTTATATGTTGAGAAAGTATGCAATGAAGTTCAATTAATACCCGATAATAACAACAAAACTTGCGTTGTCATTTATGGCAGTGCAATTTTTCTTGGAAGAAAGTCATATCGTATATGAACAGAACCGAACCAAAGTCATACCGTAACAAATCATGAAACATTATCGTCAAAATTAGCATAAACAAACAACCACGGTGCATGGCAGACAACAATAATGCAACACCCATGTCTCTGATACCACTTGTAAATTATTTAAGGATTGATTCATTTTGCGTATCTGTATCTATGATTGTTTGTCATTAGTTGTTGATTTGCTTGAACGAGTTTTATTTCCTCTCGTCGTCTTTCGTTAGAGAATTCTTCAATTGTTCAGAATGTTATGATTCAATAAAATTTTTCAACTTATATAGCATCACTAACGGACATGTCTTTTGGTAAGTAGAAGAGAGAGGAAAAGGGTTTTTGACCCATTTGAGATCAATTCTATAATATCCATCTAACAACTACAAGTCTTCAAACCTATTAGTCATCACTGGCGCTGATTTAACTATAATGTTTGACAGGTAGGTATCGTGGTTTTATTGTGTGGCACTTGGAATCTCAAGCTTAGATTAAGGTCTAATCACCGAGGATAATAAGTAGAAGACACATCACACATGCACAGAAGGGGACTCCGTGACGGCAGGACCACCCTGTTTTTCATTAGAAATTAGAAGCCAAGCCATAGCCATGATCATCTACTTGTCCTGCCAGTGAAGTTGGATACTGAAGTCAATCTATGACTTTGATGCCAGTGAAGTTGATTTATTGGCAACGGTATGAATACTGATATATCTTTTTCTGTTTCCTGAGAAAAAGTTGAAATATAAGAAACGAGGAAAAAATTGCAGAGCAACTGCAAAACGTGTAAGCTGTTCTATGCAAGAGTTTCTTCAAAGTCTTTACCCATAAATCAACTTCCATGCATCCGTTGTACTCTACCAGCATCGAGGTTTTTATGATCTGGCGTAAATAATTTGTTGAAGTTTCTTCTTGAAGAAAAGCTATAACTTGTATCTTATATGGTTAAACTCGCAGATTCATGGCTGCAAGTAGGGACCATGATGGCGACAACGTTCAACTGTGGGTTCATATTGAGTTACTCGAGCATTATAATGGTTCCTTTGGGTTGGACATGGGGTGTTATAGGCCTAGTAGCCGTTGGACTCTACTCAGCCTATGCAAATTGGCTCTTGGCTTCGTTTCATTTCATTGACGGTAAACGATTCATCAGATACAGGGATCTTGTGGGGTATGCTTTAGGTGAGTTTATCAGATATTGCTGGCAACTGCAGTACCCAGCTTTTAAGCAGATAAACTTGAGTTCAATTGCCTGACGCGATCAAGTTGAACAATTAGAAAAGGAGCTTGAAATTTAAGTACTTTTATTTATGTTTGTAAGATTATTATTATTACAAAAAACCCTATGTTTGCAGCAAATATGCAATAAATGCTTGAAACCAATTATATAACTAATAATTGATGAGCTTTATTCGCATTCACTATTAAATAGGAACTTATTTTAAAAATATATTTTTACTTTTTGTGACATGAAAATAGATAAAGTCTCAACTCATCAAGTACCGTTGACCTTTGGAGATGCAAGGAAAATAGACAACTTGGTTTGTTTTTTTGTACAGGGAAGCAATGCTACTATCTAATATGGATAGCTCAATTCTTAGGAGTCCGGATCCTCTATCGAGTAATACCCTATCTTATTTTATCAAATAATAAAATGGCGTGGTTTTTCATTAAAAATCCACATAAGCCTATGGGACTCATCCACAGACACCGTGTTTAAGCCACGTCCAAAGCCAACATTGGATTTCCAAAGCCACTTTTAAATTTCTCAACGTTATGCTTAATTGTTTTGGCTTTATTATTGTTCAAAAAATTTTAATTTATTATAATAATAACGTACATCATTATTTATATTGAGATTATTCTAAAAGACAAAAAACCATTTGTTTTTGTGTTTAATTCCTTTTTTTATGATAACATAAATAAACAAATAATTTTAATAAGAATAATTAAAAACAATTAAAATAATAAGAATAATTAAAGAAACATAACGTTATTATAAATTATTATAATATAATTTATAATAATAATAACGAATATAAATTTAGAAAAAAAATAATTTAATAAAACCTAAAACAATAGTAAGTAGAACTTATAATAATAATAATTTAAATTACTATTATTATAAGTTCTACTTACTATTATTTTAGGTTTTATTAAATTATTATTATTTTTAATAAAACCTAATATTATAAATAATAAAAATACTATTTTTTATAAAATAAAAATGAGTTACTTTATTATTAATAATAATAATAATAAATTTTTATTTATTTATTTATTATTATTATTACTATTACTATTATTATTATTAAAGTAACTCATTTTTATTTTATAAAAAATAATATTTTTATTATTTATAATATTAGTGTTGAATCAAGGGAGGTTGTAATTGATATTTTGATGATAACAAAACATAATTACTACTTATATTGATGTAAATAAATATTAGAACAAAATGAAGTAATAAAGTATAATGTTTAAAGTTGATAAAGAGAAGTTGAAATTTGTAATTGATGAAATGAAGATCAAAACAAGAACAAAAGGAAATCAAGGCTCATCAAAGTTATTCTACATCTTGTATTATTATTTATCAGCTTACTTTGTTAATTTGATGACCAAAAGGTTTACTATGCATAATCATTGCATTTTACCTCATTACAAGAGTTTTTACATTCATCAAGAGACATTGAAGTTTTTTATTTTAATATAAAAGTCTCTTAATATTTCAAATAATTTTTAGGGGACATTTTGAAAGTGTTTAATCACGTTTAGATTAAATAAATTGGTTTTGAGCATTTGAAGTTATTAAAATCATATTTTTGGGATAATTGGTTGACCTATATGAGTTAGTGGTCAACCAATATAGGTTAAAGTTGTTAAATTGGGTGTACCGAGAGTTTGTGACAACATTGGTTGATGTATTAGTCGGCCAATGTGCCATATTAATCGATCTGTATGGTGTACTGGTTGACCAGTGTTCCAACAGCTAGTGAATCTAGTGCATATTGATTGACTAATGCACTGTATATAATCGTTGTAATAGCTAATTACTATCTCTAACAGCTATTATAAGTCCCAAATTTCTATAAATAGGTGTTTTCTCATTGGTTTTAGCATCAAGAAGGTTTTTGAGTATTGTATACACATGTTTCAAAGAATTTTTCAATCATCTGAGTATCATTGTGTCACATTTGTCCGAGTAAGTCATTTCAGAGTTATCAAGTGATAAAGTGATATACCTTTGAGTCGTAACACTTTTTTGGAGTGTTGAATATTGTATATGGGGTGATCCAAATGATATTAAAGTTTTTCTTTACTTTGAAAGAAGATTATAAGAAAGGATTCTCTTTACTATGAAATATTGTACAAAAGTTGTTCTTCGCCTTAAAAGATAAACTATAGTGGAATTCTAAGAAAAGTCTTGGGAGTGGATGTGGACAAGGGATGTCTATTGAACTATTATAAATTAGTTTGCACTCTATCTTCCTTATGCTCCTTAATTTATTGCTCAATTATTTGATTAATTTATATTAAGCATTTTTTCATCCTTATTTATATTGATTGTTATTAATTGAGTATATTGGTTAGAAAAATTTTTAAATTTTGTAAACACTCAATTCACCCCCCTCTTGGGTGCCATTAGGGACTAACAAGCAATATTAGAGAGGGTCTATTAGGTTAGTATTTCTAACGAAATCATATAGTTTAGATCATAATGCCATATTTAGGAGCAACATCATCATCATTCAACCAAGAGGGATAAAACATGAATAGACCACCCTTCTTTAATATAAATGATTGTCTTTATTGAAAATTTGGGATGAGCTTCTTTTTAATGGTCGAAAGTGTAGACTTATAGGAAATAGTTTCTAGTGGACCCTTTATTCAACGAAAGTTGTAGATAACAAAAAGGTATCCAAATTAAAGGAAGAATAGGAACCTCTAGCTAAAAAAATTAGTTTCCTTGAATAGTAGTGTCATACACATCCAATTTTGTGTATTAGAAAGAAATAAATTTAATATAGTCTTTATTTGTGAAATGTCTCACAAAATTTATCATACTTCATAAGTTATATATAAGGGAACCAATCAAATGAAAGAAAGCAAAGCATGTTAATACATCAATATGAATTGTTTGATATGAAGTATGATGAAAGAATATCTAGCATGTATACTAGATTTATTGATCTTATTAATATCCTGAAAAATCTTGGAAAGACCTATACTAATGTTAAAATGGTAAGAAATTTGGTTAGGACACATCCAAAAATATGGGATGCTCAAGTGACACTCATAGAAGAAGCTAAGGATCAAACAACACTACCATTGGAGGAACTTATTCAAGCTCTCCTCATATACTAGATGAGGCTCTAAGAGACATAAGAAGAAGTGATTCTTCCAAGGAAAAAGAATTTAGCATTAAAAGCCTCAAAGGAAGAATTAAGTCAAGAGGAAGAGACAAAAACTAGTAAAAGTTATGAAGAAGATATTAGTTTAATTACAAGAAAATTAAAGAAGTTCTTGGAGGAGAAATTATATAAAAGAAAGGACTTCAAGGAAGGTAAAAATGATTTAAAACATAAATCCTCTAATATTGCTTACTTTAAATGTAGAAAACCTGGTCATATAAAGTCATAATATCCTCAACTCAAAGATAATGAGAAGTATGAGAAAAACTATAAGAGAGAGAAAAAGGACAAGAAGAAGGCACTTAAAGCATCAACTTGGGATGACAATCTGAGAGCGAACATTTGGAAGAAGAGATAGCTCATATGGGTTTATTGCTATGGATAATGATGAGGCAACATCCAACCTTAATTCTTATAATAGTGATATTGATTTGATATATGATGAATTAGTACAAAGTTTAGAAATCATGAGTAAGAAAAGAAATAAATTATCTTCCAATCTCAAGAAAGTTCAAAAAAAGTTAGATGCATGCATAAGTGATAATGAAAAGATGAAAAGTGAATTGCACAACATTAAAGCATAAAAAATGTGATTATTATGACAATTATGACTTAGATGAATTAAAGCATGAAAATGAAATATTGAAAAAGGAAGTAGATTCTCTAGAGGATTCTGTCCAAGTTTACTAAAAGGAGTGAAAAACTAAAAGGTATGTTAGGAGTCCAAAATAATTCTAATGATAGGCATGGAATTAGATAAAATTGTGAGAGTGCTTTTAACACGAAAACCACTTCTGTCAAGGGAAAATATTTTCATAATGAAGAACTATTTCCTAATATGACAAATGAGCAAAGAACATCTACATCTAAGCATACATGTGCATATAACACATCAAATAAGGCTCAACCTAATAGCAAACATCATGCTTTCATATATGGCTCACAACTTAGGAACATATTCAATACTCACAAAAGAAGAATAGGCATAATTTTTATGTAAATATGCAAACTCATTCACACCCATATAAAAGCATACATCATGCCTTCATTCATAGTAGGCATCATATATATAATCATGGTAGAACTATTTACTAACCTAGAAGATCAATCAACACATTTAATGTCCAAAGGAAACTTCCTCATTATACATACACACGTAGAATTCCAAGCAATGCATTTATGCATCATCATCATTACTCATATAACATGGTATGTCATCTTTGTGGTAAATTTGGACATATTGATAGATTTTACTTTATAACACAAAGAATGTTAAATAAACCTTTAAAAGTGTGGGTTCAAGAAAAGAAAGAATAAAACAATCAAGGAAATAAGGTTATTTGGGTTCTTAAAACACATTGATTGGATTATTTGAAGGAGCAAATGATAAGAAGTAGAGATAACAACTATTGTATTGAGCATTATTTTTAGAATTTATATCTTTTATCTTGATGAATATAATATTCTTGCCTTCAAGAAAGTCTCGAAGATGTTGTTGTAGAATATGAAAATTTTAACTCCTAAAATTAACTTAAATTGTTGAACCAAGTGAGAATGATGAGAAGGATCAAATGTCAATTCAAGAAGAATCTTCATTCTAATCTTTCATAAGTAATGTTCAACATGAGGTGGTTATTAGTTCATAATTTAGAACTATATGATTACTTTCGTTAATATGTCAACAATTTCGTTAATAATAATTGCTGAAACTAATTTTTCTTATAGTGCTTTCTTTCAATGCACTTGTACAACTTTTCTTATTAAACCCAATTAGTATGCATTTAGGGAAATTGTTGATGTATATAAAAGTTTTATATAGAAAAACATATCATCAAAATTTAAATCCTAATTAATGGGAAATATTTTTAGTTTCTGACTGACTTTCTCAATATCAAACCAAACTCCAATTACTTTACGTTTTCTATCTCCTTATTGACAAAATATGATATGATGATATTCTTTTATCTTTTTATTTTAATTATAGCTAAGTATAAGTTTCGCGTTTACCTTATACTCTCAATTTTGTTTTGATGAGTTTAAGTAGGATTCATGATGAGTTAGCTTAATCTAAGGCATTAGACTAAGTTTGAAAATAAAAATAGAAAACCAAAAATATAAATAGAAAAAAAGGCCTTATATTCCTTTCAAATTATTTGTTCTACAAATGACTTTAAACAGACGTATTTTTGTATTTGACTCAAAGGATTAATAAAGAACAGAAAAGAGAATTAATAACTTCCCACACCATGTTTATTGTTACAGAATATATATATATATATATATATATTGGTTCAGTCGGATTTTGCCGGGGCTGAACATCGTTATTTGGATCCATGATTTTGATTGACTTCGGCTACAGGATACCTGCGTCGTGAGGAGATAATCAACTTATATAGTAAATACCTATTAGGTTTAGGTCATTGTATATAAGTGGGAGATTGCCACTTGCAAAGGGGCTGTGGATATGTGGACCTAGGCTTGGGCCTAGAATAGCCGACCCAACCATTGATAAATTTATTTATGTACTTTTGTTAATTTTGGCGTGACATTATAAAAGATCTTCTGTTAATTAATTTCTACCTTATTTTATTAAATTTTATTCAAATATTTATATAAATATATGGACCAAATTTCAATCCTAATAACAACGTGGGGTTCCAACCTGGAATTAATTAATGCAAGGGTTGACATGTTGGTTTCTTTCTGCCCAGACAAGAGTTAACAATAATAGTTTAAAGTCCTCTTTTGTTGGTACAACTCAATTCTATCCGTGTCAAATTCACGAAGATATGTTTTTTGTTTTCACCTAAGGTTTCACTCTGTCATATCTTATGACGATTTCCTTAAAACAAGATATGTACATAAACTTACGGATTTGGGATCTTGAGAGATTTGATCTTCTGCTTTTAAAGAGATTTACTGAGTGGAAAAATAGAGAAAAAGAAGGAGAGTGAATGATTAGATATATCTTGAAAGTGAATATTTATTTAAATTAATGAAGATTGATGATGTCATAAATTTGACCAAATAACTAAACAATCTTCTCGCATTCCAATTATTTTAAAATAAGCAAATCTCTTTGACTTTCAACTGGATGTATAGACACGTTTTTGAATCCAACACATACCTAATGTAATCTCTTCAATATCATCCAAGAACACGTTTTGGAATCCAACAAATACCTAATGTAATCTCTTCAATATCATGCAAGTCCCATAAGGTGGGTCATAACGGTTTGATTAACTAATTTAATACATTATTACCACTTTATGCTAGACCAAAAGATGTTAAACCCTCTGACTAAGTCATAATTAGTGGACATCATAATGC
>JANZLH020000129.1:4170032-4187438 GCA_026770325.2 Erythroxylum fimbriatum | reverse complement strand
GTTTACGTCTACGCAAAAACCACTATGTGGGATTGCGATAGTACGTCAAGTTTACAACTACATAGAACCATTATGTGGGAATGTGTAGTTCGTCATGTTCATGGATCTACTTAAACCATTCTGATGTTCTTATGTGCTTATGATATGTTAACAAGTCTGATGCATACATGATTTATAGTTGTGAATTTTGGTTAAGAATTTGAGAACGATACGTTTATAAATTCAATTAGAACTTTGCATTGGCAAATGAACATTTCTAAGGTTTTGCTTATTTTTTCATTATAAACTATTACCCATGAGCTTAAAGCTCACCCCCCATTCTCCTCCCTATATTTAGGTGATGAGCAAGAGATCGAGTAGTTAAGAGTTACGACATCACTATGAATTTGCATACTTTTGTATTTTAAGTTAGATTTTTGGGAATTCAAGGCTTTACCTTCATTTCAAGTAATACTCAAGTATCTTTTGCATTTATAGTTTATGAAGCAAATGATGTATTATGGCTTAAAATTCCATTAAAGCTTTGTAAAAACTCTTGCCTATTAATATAAATGAAATGTATTTTGGGTATGTTTATGACCACCTTTAAGTTTTCGTATTGCATGTGATGTACAAATGAGATTAAGGTTTTGGGAAGTAGTTTGTGTTTATGTTTACGTTTATTTTTGTTTTTGGGAATGGATTAATGAGGGTGGTTGAAAGTTTTTAAGTTGCTTTTAATAAGGTAGTTTGATCTAGGTTTAGGGGTTCTGCTGTAGGGGTTTTCACCACAGTATAATTAACTCGAAGGCTTTCTACTTCTCCATGTGGTGACTTCACCCCGATGGAGCCAAATGGTCATCGCGACGAAGATAATTCCCTGGGTTCATTGCGGTGAATTAAAATCATTAGCTGCAGCGTAATTAACCCGAAGGGAACATGTGGGATTTCTCCCATATGTTCACTGCGGCGAGCCCGCCTTGCTTTCGAAGGATTTTTCTTTTAAATTTCCAAATTCTAGGTCCTCCTCCATGCTCAAGCTTTATGATCCCATGTCCGATGTTGGGCACAGGAAACGGGGTCCAACATAACCTCATTATTTACTTCATATTGTGTGTTGTCTGGCATGATCTCATGTAACATTGCCTCGTATAATCTAAATACATTAGTATGTATTTTAGTTATGAGCAATAAAAATTTGAAAACCAATATAATAATGTTCAACTTACTACACGAAAGCGTGAACCTCTTGACAGTTCAATAAAATGTAACCATAGGCAGCCTCAATTTATTGCTCTGTTAACATTCTTCTTGTTGCACGTCCATATGCTCGCCCAGCTTATGTGAAAATGGATAAGTTACCATCAGCATCACCCGTTCCACTCCCATCGTCATTACGAGGAACTTTTCTTTCTCTTGTGTGAACATGTGGCTCAAAATAACGTTCGCAAAATGTACTAGCTTCTTCCACTAAATATGCATTACATATGGAACCTTCAACTCTAGCCTTGTTTTTGACATTTTTCTTCAAGTGATGCAAATACCTATATTAGAAAATATGGTTATTATTAATAGTTAAAACATGTTATTACTTCAATTACAATAATTTGAATTTGAATTACCTCTCAGTCGGATACATCCATCGATATTGAATAGGGCCAGCTAGTTTTCCCTCGTGTGCTAAATGCACAGGTAAATGCTCTATACAATCAAAGAAGCTTGGAGGAAGAATTCCTTCTAACTTGCACAAAATGACTGGAATCTCCCTTTCTAGTATTTCCATTTCAGTGTACTTAATTTTCGGATGATGTTAAACTTTTGAAAAACAAACTTATTTCTGTTATCACTTCCCATATCTTATTCGGTAGCAACTCCCGAAATACGATTGGAATTAACCTTTGCACAAACACATGACAATTATGACTTTTCAATGCAAATAATTTGAAGTTCCTTATGTCCACACACCTTGCCAAGTTTGAAACATAACCATCGAGAAACTTTAGATTTTCAACTATTCAAACAATATTCCCTTTTGTTTTTTGTCCAAAGTGCAACATGCTTTCAGATATTTATCGGTGTGAAGATCCTTATGTAACTCATTTCTTCTATAAAAAAGTTGCAAGTCAGCTCATGATTTTGCATTGTCTTTTATCCTCCCTTCAATGTTCATGATGGTATTGAACAAATTGTCAAAAAATGATTTTTCAATATGCATCACATCTAGAATATGACATATCAAATTCGTTTTCTGATATAGAAAATCCCAGAAGATGCTTCGTTTTCTCCAACCAAAGTTTTTACTAATTCTTGTATTAACTTCATCAATTTCAAATTCTGTAACTTTCAGCAAGCCTCATTCATCAACCTCCTGCAAAATCACTTCACCAACTTTGTAAGGGGGAGGAGGTGTTTTTATCATCCTAATCTTAATGAACTTTTGTTTATTGCGTCTAAATAGATGATCTGGAGGAAGAAATTTCCTGTGATTGTCAAACTAACACACTTTGCCCCCGATTGGAAGATAAAAAGCATTAGAATCATTGCCATAATAAGGACAAGCTAGTTTTCCTGTCGTGCTCCATCCAGACAACATGGCATATGCCAAAAAATCACTAATGGTCCACATCAATGCCGCTTTCAACATAAAATTATGTTTCAAAGACACATCATATGTCTGAACACCATATGCCCAAAGATGCTACAATTCTGATATCAATGATTGTAAGAAAACGTCAATTTTATGCTTCATATTTAAAGGGCCTAGCACAATCATTGTCAAGAACATATATGTGTCCTTCATACACATATATAGAGGCAAACTATAAGGAGTTATTATAATTGGTCATAATGAATATTGCTGGCTGGATTGACCAAAAGGTTGGAATCCATCCGTCGACAATGCCAACCTTACATTTCGACTTTCAGCTGCAAACTCAAGATGGGTCTTGTTGAAATGTTTCCATGCCAGTGCATCTGAAGGATGACTCATAATTTCATCTTCCTGTTCATTTTCATTATGCCATCTCGTGTGCGATGCAGTAACATCATAAGCATATAGTCTTTGAAGTCTTGGAGTTAGCGGGAAATAGTACATCCGATTCTAAGGTACTAATTTCTGTTTCATTGAATGCTTTCTAGGCTTGAACCTTGGGTGACCACAAAATTTGCACTCTTATAATTTCACATCATCTCCCCAATACAACATACATCCCAATTTGCAATAATCAATCTTCTCAATAGGCAAACCAAGACCCCTAATAAGTTTCTTCATATTGTAAAAACTATTAACCATTGTATTATCAGGAGGCAATGATTCGTTATATCAATAAAGAATTTTATAAAAACTATGGTCCGAAATATGCCCTTCAGACTTTATGTTCAATATTTGCACAATCGAAGACAATTGGGTCATTGTCTCATAATTTGGTCATAACTCTTGGTCTGCTGATTGTAGTAAGTCAAAAAACTGTTTTGTATGTGGGTTAGGTTCTTCTTGAAGATTTTCCATATTTTTCTCAAAGGTATTACCACTTGCATCATAAACTATTTGCATGTATGAATTTTTAGTCTCATCCACATAAGTTGTTCTAAATCCAATCCCCCTTCAAACTTATTGAAGTTAACAGACGATTCATTTTGATTACCCGTTGAGTTGTTACAAATGTCGGGTTCCCCATATCGTGTCCACTCAAAATAATTGGGGACAAACCATTTTCTCAGCAAATGCCTATTAACTTCATCAATAGGAAGGAAACATTTGTGTTTGCACCTTTTACATGGACATCTAATCTTCGGCCCATCCATATATGCAGGTTGAGAACATGCATAATGAATAAAAGCTTCAACTCCGGTAACAAATTTAGGATTAATGTAACCATAAGGTGTAAATCGTCTATACATCCAAGATCTATCAATATAACTCATTTCTGCAAAACTGTTAATTTAAAACAATGAATCATGAGTTAGTACCATTCATGTTCACCAAATATTACTTCACATCTAAGATAAGACTTGTGAATCAGGACAACAAGTTCTGGTTGTGACTCGTAAGCTCCTCGTATTTTTCACCGATAAGCCTTACAGGAGCAATCATCACGAGTTATGGGTTAAAGTTTATGTGTTCAAATCTAAAAAACGAAACTATACTGAAGATCAAACATATATGTTTATAATCATTTATGTTAGAAGATCTTTTCAATCATTAAAAGTCCTATATTAAATATTTACTAGTGCCAAAAGTTGTGATATCACTATTGGTATCTAGCAAATTTTACTCTTTGGACAGCAAATTCAATTTGACATCCTCAAAAGACAGTGCATCATTATTGCTATATAACATAAATTCTTTGAACTATTTATAGGTAGGCACTAATGAGACAACTAACAACATAACCTTATTCTCATCATCAACATGAACTTCTAAATTCTCCATATCAATAATAATATAATTAAACTCAATAAGATGAGTTTGGATATAAGTATCTTCGGCCATACGGAGCGTGTACAAATGCTCTTTGAGACAGATCTTATTGGCAAGGCTTTTGTTCATATAGAGAGACTCGAGCTTCAACCATAAACTCGCAGTGGTGGTCTCATGGATGACCTTGCAAAGAACCTCCTTTGAAAGGAAAAGTTGAATAGTCGAAAATGCCATTTTATCCAAGTCCTCCCACAGCTCATCAATTATGGACTCGGGCTTCTGCGCCTTTCCATCTAAAGCCTTTTTGCATCCGTTTTGAAAAAGAATAGCTTTCATCTGAACTCATCATATAGAAAAATTAATCTTGCCATCAAACTTCTTGATGTCAAATTTGGTGACGATAGCAATCTTAAAAAAATTCTCGATTGAACAGAAGCTCTGATACCACTCATTGGAGCTTATAATAGTGGAAGCAATCAAGATCAAATCAATCGGAGAATCTAAATAATCAAAATAAATATATGACACAAGATTTTATATGGGAAACCAGAGTGCCTCGAGAAAAACCTACAAGACGATGAGGAGCAAATTCCACTATGAAAATAATAAAGAGAGTATAAATCCCCTAAGTAGCTGATGGGATTGAAGAGAAGAATAATTTCACTCACAAATCCTCTCTCTAAAATTTGATGAGCCTAAAACTCTCTTTTAAAGTTGCTATGTAGAAAAAGGGATTGATTTATAACAATTGTATCTCAAAATAACCTAGCCTAGAATAACTGACTTAGGTGTGGCCCAAATAGTATATACTATAGGCTTGAGATAAAATTGGTTAAAAACCACATAATTTAAGGCATTAACCCAATAGTATGGACATTGGACTAAAGATATCAAATTATGAAGATAGAGAAAAGAAAAATTATACTATTTTTAAAAGTCTTATGAGAAGTTTGTGATATTTACATGTACGAGGCTTGATATCCTTTTTTTTATTGGAGCATTTGTCAATTTATAGAAGCTCTTATCTCCATCTATATGAAAGGTGATAAGAGGACTCTTTGCTACCTAAAAGTTGCATTTGATTTGGGAATATTTTATTCCTTTTATGGACATTTTAAACTTGTGAGATTTTGTGATAATGATTTTGCGTAAGATATTGATGCTAGAAGGAGTACAACCTTTTTTGCATTTTTATCGGTATTTGTGTTATCTCATAAAGTTCAAAGAAACAACTTATTATTAAATTTTCAATGGGAAGATGAAATCTTTGGTGCAAAGAGTGTGACAGGTGCACCTAATGTGTCTTAAGTGTCTTCACTCGACATGAATTTACCAAGTTATGATGTTCATATATATGACATATCGATAATTTACTAGTTTCATTTTCCTTAGAACTATTGGTGCCCCTATATAGTTTACAAAAAGCAACGTTTGATTGAACTTTTGAGCAGAAATTTTAACTCTGTATCTCTATTTCTCTCAATAATATGTTGTTTTGGTCAACAGATGTCCCAGGAATTCATACTTTGATCTTCTTTTTGTACTATTTATTGTTTATGTCGGTGATTTGATATCACTTCATACTCTCCAAGTACTGCGGCGCAAATTAATTGTCATTTCCAAGTTTTGATTTCTAATTTTCAACCTTTTGACAGTACAGCTCATACTTATGATCTACTAGTTAGGGATAAGGTTTCATATTACTAGATTTCTCTAGATTCCACATATAAGTGAAATTTTTATTAGGTTATTATTATTGTTGTTGTTGTTCATTATCCTTTTACATTGTTCATATAGGTGACATTACAAATTCATATTCTAGCATTACACCTTCATTTACCTTTTTCTTGTCCATTTCTACTTTCATTATTTAATATTATATGTAGTTATCTAAAAATGGCAATATCTACGTGTATAATGTTTTGCCTATAGATTTTAGGATCTGCATTCATAAGAAGGGAAAGGCCATGGTTTTAGGCCATTCTTTGGTATTGTTTAGCTAAAAGTTGTTAGACTCCACTCAGTATACAATATATCTCCATTTTCAGATTGTTGAGCTACGAAAACTTGATATGTTAGTAGACAACTGAGTAGCATGAATAAGACTAGCAAGCAATCACTTTTCACAACCCTGTATTGACGTTGATACGTTTATGATTACACTCTATTTGAGCAACATGTATAAAGACATCTTTATAATCAACTCCATGTTTGTACTTGTATCCTTTGACAATAAGCCTTTTTTTAAATTTTATATCACTTTGTTAACATTATTCTTTAACTTGTATACCTATTTGACTCCAATGGCTTTATAACCCTTAGGAAGAGCTACTAATTCCCAAGTATTGTTCTTTTCAATTTCCTTGATTTCCTCAACCATAGCTAATCTCCACCTTCTATCTTACAATAATTTTTAAAAATTTAATAACTCACTATCTATAAGAAGATAAGATAGTTCATCATTACCAAGAATCGTAACATTCCGTTAGCCATGTTAGGGTTAGAATAGTAAATCATAAGGCATTTATGAGAAATTAAGAAAAATGCACATCATGTATAAGTTAAGTGTGACATGCATATTTTTGCACATTCGTATGATTGTACATGCATTCATTGACATTTCCGGGTATATTTGGACTGATTGTGATATTATTGGAAATTTTGAGAATTTTGAAAAATATTACAATGGAAATTTTATTGATTAGTGGAATTGAAATATTTTTGAATTTTGGATTTATTTTCGAAATTTATAGAGAATTATGATTTTTAGGGAAAATAGGAAAAGGGAATCAAAAGAAGATTGGAAATAGTGTATTGTAAAGATAGAATTAATGGAGTTAGTTTCAAAAGAAACTAAGTTAGAGCTTAGACCATAGGAGAGTGACAAGTGTCACTGACTTAGTTAAGTTGCTTTTTATAAATTGTTAGAGAAGTGAGTGGTGTTATCTAAGAGTTAAAAAGGGTTGAGTAAAATGTCTTAAGTGTTATTTCCAACCACCTTCTTCGAACTTCCTTTCAACACATAGATTTTCCCATAAAACTCCTTCCAAGAGTTAACTTTTCTTTTCCATATCCTCACCACTTCCCCACTGCTAAGTGTTTCTTATGCCTTAAGAAAAACCAGAAGATGGTTAATGTTAACAGTGGATTACGTGTTTTGCATGAAGTTTAGGGCTTTGGGATAGTTGAAGATTTTTGGAATCTTTAACAAGTAAGTATTGAGAAAATCCTTTAGAGTTATAGATTTATGAAATAAATTGATGAAATTACTGTCAGTTGCATGGATTACGTCATTTACGTATATATGTTTATGAATACTGTGTTGATGGATGAACATTTTGGTTATAGTGTTAATTTAGTTTTGATGATTTTTAGTGATCAGGTGATGTGGAAATGAATTTTGGAGTTTGAAATAGCAATGAAATGGTGTATGATGAGTGTAGAAAGTTAATGTGTGAAAATAGTGGTGTAGTCTATTTTTGGTTTTTCTTCATTGTGCATGTAAATATATATATATATATATATACATGTGTATATGTAAGTAGATGGAAGCTTTAGGGATGATCAAGAAGATGATGTTTGAGTTAAAGAGTAATTGTAAAATGATGGTTTAAGATGGGAATGAGTGAATAAATGAAAGTTGAGAAGAAAAATAGAGAATGCATAAAAAGGATGATATTTTGATATACTATGTTTCTCTTCACTGTCAATATGTATATATATATGTGAGTGTACGTGAATATGTGAGTGTTTAGAGATAACCAAACGAATGGTTTTTGAGTTGAAAAACAATTGTAAGATGATGGTCTGAGGTGAGAAAGATTCTACAAATGATAGTTAAAGGAAGAGAGTTAAGAAAGTGCAGAGAATATAAAATGCAGAATATGAAGAGTGAATAATTGATATTTGGTTTTTGACAATTTTGACATTTTTTTAGTAAACTTGCATATTTAAGGGTACTATGAAATTTATGGTGAATGAGTTGATTGAAATGGAGTGGAAATGGCTAGAATAAAAATTGAAGTGTTGGATTTTCAGAAGTGGAAGTCCGGAAAATTTTTAAGAATGAACAGTAGAGAGTTGAAATTTTGATCTGAAACTTCCATGAATTTACTGTACTGATCTAAATAGATTTTGACAAAATGGTCTTCATAAAAGTTGTATATATTTCTTTTATCTTTCCATTGATATAAAGTTTGTAAATTTTGGAGTTTTATATCAAAAGTTATGGAGGTTTGAAGTTGGGATGTCGGTTGAGAAGAAGAAGTGGAATTGCACTGCCGTGCTAACTTTTGGGGTTCAATATGGATTTGCACCATCGTGCATAAGCACGACAGTGACTTTTGAGGATAGTGAAAATGCACCGTCATGCATAAGCACGATGGTGACTTTGATGATAAATGGGAAAATGCACCGTCGTGCATTTGAGATTTTCCCTTTTTCTGAATAGTCTTGCTTCTTTTGATCATAACTTCTTCTCTACACCTCCAAATGACTTGATTCTTAAACCATTGGATTTTAAAAACATTTTTCTACCTCTAAAAAAAAATTGCTAGCATTCATAATTGATTTGAAAAGGATTGATTGAACGAAAGTGAGAGAATCTGTTGGAATTGTATGAACTGGTGTTGTTTTACTGAACGTACTTCGATGTTTTGATTATATAGGGATATATAAGATTCCAATTGAGATGATTTTTAATTTGGAATAAACTAGAGAAATAAGGCTACAAACCATATGAAAAAGTCGAACTGTGATTCAGTCTTTAAGATATTCAATTTCTAGATGGAAGTTGTACATAGTACACTATTTTTGAATATGAACAACCCAAAAATGTTTGAAGCATATCTTCCAAATTAAGTGATTTTGGTGTCAATAGAAACTTAGGGCATTGGAGAATAACTTTCTACAAGGAATTGTGCCTAATTTTGTCCTTTAACTTATCATATTTACTATACAAAATTGACCCATATGTATATTGGAAGAAAAATCTGAACTGGTCAATAAAGTTATGAAATTGTTATGAAATTGCTTTATTATGGTCCAAATTATAAGTCCAAAGGAGATTAATGAGAGATTTGACATCTGAATGAATAAGGATCACATTAAAGTACTCTGAAATTGTCATTGAACATGCATTGTGCATATTTCATATAAGTAGATGTGCATTAAGGAATATTTATAGATTTGTGCAAAAGTATGATATTTGTAAATGTGTTTTGTATTATATAGAGGAGCCAAGTGGACGTCAGTCAGACATTGCCGGACCATCCAGGCAATAGATTGTTGGAGCGTACTGTGAGTAACCTAAGATGGTCTCACTATATTTGTTTTGTTCTGTATAATATTGAATTGTACTGATGAATTACTAAACTGCATTGACTGATTGTGTACTGAATTCCAGATAATATATGTCCGAGGTGTTTGATGCATGTAAACAATATTGGAAGTGCTACTTGTATGTGAATGGGACTACCTAATTGATATTCTGATTCTTAACAGAAAAGTTGAATGCCGGACTAAGGTTCGATGACGATAAGTTTCTGATTGTGCATCAGTTGTGACTGATATATATATAGAATATTCTGTATTTGATGCATTTCATAAAATGCATGCTCAGATAAAGGTGTTGTGACTTGAGTAGCCAGTTTGAAGCATTTTCACGTAAAGCTTTGCTCCGTGATTTCTGATTCTACACTTAGAGCTATGCTCCGTAATTCTATTATGACTGAGCCCTATGGGAAAATATTTGAAGAAGTATGTGATAGGCACTCAGTTACAATAATAAGAACGAATGTGAGTCTCATGTATATAGCATTCATGAGTTTCTACAACCAAGAACAAATTCGTTCACAGGTTAGAAAGCGGGATATATAACACATCAATTGCCATGAAATATTATAATCAATCAAGGTCATTAACTATACTGTATTAATTTAATCATCAGTTAATACTGAGGAGCTCTTGTTTTAATTTTAAAACGGTGATGACACATTTTACAAGGACCTATTAAAATTCAACAGAGTTTCCCCTATAAAATGGACACCCCCCTTTTGGAAGAAGGGTCAATCCTGCAAAAAAAATGCACTTCTATATCGACCAGCAATCACACCTCAAATTGGGTCTCTAAACTATATGTCTATTCTCAATTCAGTCCACATTTACATCTTAAAATCTATAATTATCCAATTCACAATTCAAGTATACCAATTTGTATCCCATACTCTTAATTATAGTTAATACATCACGATATTCTCAATTCTAATCAACAATAACTCAATTTAATCAATTTCATTCATTTATATAAGAACATAACCCTTTTCTAAATTTTTAGGTACCTCGAGAATAAGATTATTTAGGACTTAGTTGTTAGGATTTATTCATTAAGGCGTTATTCAATTTTTTTAGCTATTAAAGAAAGATGGCAGTATAGGACCTAATCATAATTCTTAAATTTTTTTAAAATTAAATTAATAAAATACTTTTATTTTATTTTATCCATAATCTTAAATATTTAAACTAATTAAATTGTTTTACCTAATAAAATCCGTAATACTAATTTCACAATCCCCATCTCTATTTTTCTACAATTTTTCTAGACTTTATGTTTATAAAAGGTTATTTTTATGGATATAAAGAAATAGAAGATTACTATATTGATTAATCAAGTACACTTAGAATTGGCTTTAATTAGGAGATAGTTAGATGCTAAGTCGTTATACGAGAACTATTAGGTGTGGTTAAATCTAAGAGAGTTGTATAATACACAAGCATCACAAAATAGGACATATACATATGCACTACCTAGTTAATTATCAAAGTTAAAGTTCATCCAAAAATCATCATAATTTGTTTCATTTCATGCTTGTGAAAAGTGAAAAGTTTAGTAATAAGCTTACCATTTCTATCAGTATAGCAATGAAGACATATGCTATTATGTGATGAATAGTTGTACTCTAATTGTATTGTATAAAACTAAAAGAGAGTATATGGTCATAGTTAAGACTACAAAAGAAGTACTATGACTTATGGGACAAATTCAGGAAATGGGTATATGATGTAATTCAAGTGCATTGTCGTAGTCAAAGTGTCTTTTTTTGGCAAAGAACTAGGTGTACTTATCAATGCAATTTTCATACGACATGTGAAAATTTCTTGACAAATAATATTTAGAGTAGGTCAATTACTACTGAATTATTTACATGATACATCATTGTTTTATATCTATTATGCTCTTAATTGCAAATTCAAGTTAAAGATTGATGCTATTGTACTTAGATGACATTATTTCAAACTATTTCAAACTTATTGTATTGTATTGAATTAGAATTTCTGCCAAATAAAACCTATCTCATAGTTGATTATATGCATTTTTATAAAAATATGACAGCATTTTTATAAAAATACGTCAGCATACTCAATCTTCATTTTGTTCAATATACTTAATCTTCATCAAACAAACACAAAGAAACAAAGAAACAATTAATTTTACAATGAATGTAGACAATCCAAAGTCATTGAACACGCATGGTAAAGGAAAAAATTCATTCTAAAAATACTACTCATCATTGAAGATAGAGAGACAAGAGGAAAATACTTGGATGTTAACCGCTGGGGACCGTCAAAGAAGATGAGGCTCGTGGCCAGAGATGTATTAGCTCTACAGAGGATAAGCAGCTGACGGTGGCCGGAGCAGATATGGAGGAGGAAGAGGAAGTAGGGGTGCACAGGTGCGGGTGAGGGGGAAAGGGACCGCTGGGCACTTTTAACCTATTGAAAATGAAGTCGTTTGGATTTAAACCAAACGACGTCGTTATGGACATGAAGGCTTTAACTTATTTAGTTAACGAAAATGACGTCGTATGGCTTCGAACCAAACGACGTCGTTTTCATCCTAAAGCAAAATGATTTCTACTCTAACAAAACGACATCATTTAAATTATAAAAAAACGACGTCGTTTTGTTCCTAAAGGCTTGATAACTGTAACAAAATGACGTCGTCTGGTTACATTTCAAAACGACATCATTTACATATAAATTTTTAGCCTCCACGACGGAAGTCGACGAACATTTGCTGACTATATTACCTATGGAATAGTTCATCGATAAAAATTCCTTTATTTTTCCCACCTTTTTCATTTTCTAGACAACTTCACCGACGGAAGAAATATTTCCGTCGGTAATTGGCTATGTTTTCATTTTTGCCTGTATTTTTCGATCGGTATTTTATATCCACTCTAGACATCACTTAGAAATCCTTTACTTAAGTTCTTTCCAGAGTTTCTTAAGTCCCAAACTTAAACCTTAAATTTTCACCTCTTAAGTTTCTTGGGTCTCCCAACTCACAAGAAAATCCTAGCCAAAATTTCCTTCAATCCTCTAGCAAAAACCCCCTTTTTCCAAAGGTGAATTTATACTAAGCCAATTTCCAATAATCCAAAGGAAGAACAAATAAACCCAAGAAAAAATCTACAAGTATATGAATATTGAGTCATGGATCCAACAAAATTCAATATTAAAGCATCAACAAAATATTAAATCCTTAAGAGAAATTTAGGGTTCAGCCACAAATCATCAAGCCAAGCAGTCCAAAAATATAAATCCTAGACAAACTCATGAGGAATCAATTATAAATGAAGAATATGGAAGCTGCGTTGTATCCAGATGGAGGCAGCTTACGGTGTGGAAGTGGGTGGAGGGCTACTGCATAGGTCTTGGCTAAGGGCGTGAATCCTTGGCTGGTGAGTGGCGTGGAGGTTGGGCTACCTGAAGTGGAGGGACTGTGAGTGGGATGGAATGAAGGCTCCGTGTTTGCGTAGGTGAGGACATATGCTTCAGCGGGGTTATGATAGTAAGTGAGTGAAGTGTGCGTGAAAATCTAGTGGAGGAAACTACTGTATGTGTGAAATGTAGACGTTGTGAGGGTTGCTATCTGTGGAGGCCTGGAAGTGGCAGTCCAAGTGTGTGAAAGAATGGAGAGTTCAGCGTTCTTTTTGCTGGCCAAACAATGAAGTTTCTTCTATTCCAAACGCCCTCCAGCTACTGCATTTCATGCGTGAAACTCTACCCTTTAAATGCTGATGGTGATGCCATATTGCTGGATTTTTAAAGACCAATTGAGTTGCGTTTTAAAGCAAGGAGGACCTCCAAAGATGCTATCGTTTGGTGCTCAAGGAAGGCTCCAAGGGCTGCCATTTTGGACAAGTTTTTGGCTCTCCATTAAACACATTTGGCTATCATTTTGGACAGCCTCTTTGATGCTTCTCTAAGTCATTTCTTTTGTCACTTTGTTGGCTGCATTATGGACAACCTTCGTACCTCCTAATGGCTTAAAAACTTCATGCTTTAATCTTGTATTTGTATTCCATCATTAAATCTACGTGCAAAATCAACAATAACACAAAATGAGCAATTAAACACAAAAATAGGAATGAATTCAAATGAAATAACATACAAAAATATAGCAAAATCTATTCATATCAATACGTTTATGATTACACTCCATTTGAGCAACATGTATAAAGACATCTTCATAATCAACTCTATACTTTTACTTGTATCCTTTAACAATAAGCCTTTTTTTTAATTTTATACCTCTTTGTTAACATTATTCTTTAACTTGTATACCTATTTGACTCCAGTGGCTTTATAACCCTTAGGAAGAGTTGCTAATTCCTAAGTATTGTTCTTTTCAATTGCCTTGATTTCCTCAACCATAGCTAATCTCCACCTTTTATCTTACATTAATGTTTCAAATTTTAGTAACTCACTATTTATAAGAAGATAAGATAGTTCATTGTTACCAAGAATAACTTCATTAGATCAATGAATAAATATCTCCTCTATTTTTCATTTTTCTCAACCTTTCACTTGAACTTTCTTTATAAGGTAATAAAAGTGGTGAAGGAGGTGGAGTTATTTTTTGTATAGGCACCATGATCTTTTCTTCTTCTCTAGTTTAAAATATAATGAAAAAATATAATTATTCTCTTCACGAGCCTCTTAATTCCATATAACTCTCTCATCAAATTCAATATCTAGAGTTATAACCATTTCACCATTATTTGGATAGAATTATATGTAGCTTTTAGAATGCAAATCATGTTTAATAAAGAACATGTTTAACACTTTAATCATCAAGCTTGGATCTTTCTTAGTGTAACATTTGATCATATGCAATAATTCCAAAATTTTGCAAATAATAGGCACTAGGCTTTGTTCTACTCTATGCTTCTTGGTGGGCTTGATCTTTGACATTTAATGTTGGAGAGTGGTTAGACAAATACACTTAACATGAAACAGCATCAACTTAAAATCTCTAAACATATTTTTTTCTTTCAATATACATCTTGACATATTAAGGATGATTTTATTCCTTCTCTCGACTACTCCATTTGTTATAGTGATCTCAAAACAGTTAAAGGATGAAAGATGCCATGAGTCATACACAAATTGATGAATTCTCTAGAAATAAATTCGCCTCCTTAATCAAATTTCAAAGCTTTAATTTTATAGTCACTCTCCTTTTCTACAAGCATCTTAAAATTCTTGAAAGTAATAAAAGATTCTAAATTTTTCTTGAGTAAATAAACCCATGTTTTCCTACTAAAATCACTTCATAAAAAGTAAGTAAGTATGTTTCTTACCAAATGAAGTCGGATTTATTGGTCTACTCACATTAACATGCACTAGTTGAAGAGGACTTGTTGCTCTCGATGTTACTTCTTTAGGAATACTTCACATAATTGATTATGATGGTAAATTGAAGGAATGCTTTTTGTCAACTTCTTTGTTATTTCCCATCACCTTGAGAGCTCCAAAATTTAAGTGGTTAAATCTTACATGCCAATACCATGCTTCATCTTGGAAATCAACTTTTACACATTTTGCTTCAATTATTTTGATGTTCAATTTAAACATCATATTATTTAACATAGCTAACTTAACAATAAAATTAGACTTTTGATTTTGAAGCCAAATAATTTTATTTTCATAATAATTTTATACCCTTTTTCAGGGGATTGGCCTAAACTTAAATTATTACTTTGGGTACATAATGAACATCAAAAATCAACTTGTGTCTGCAATCTTTGGAAGAAATGAGAATTGTACTTATTTTTCAAGTTGTATTTTTAACAAGTCTTAAAAGGCAAAATTGCCTCTCATCTTCTCATCAAGCTCCAAAATTTTACTTTTATATTCACAAATGTGATTGTTTGACCATTATCCAAGTGACATATACTACCAACATCATTCTCTTCTTCCTTATTTGTTAGCAACAAAGTTGAATCTTCAACTTCTATCTTTTTCTTCCTCATTCTGATTTTGGTTTTCGTATTATATGTTTACGATTTCGCCCATCTGCTTATATAATAGTTTAGAAAGATTCAAGTTAGAATAGGAGTGGGAGTTGATTCGTCTCGGGACCCTAAAAACTATGGTTAGCTCTTCTGTAAGTGAATGAGAAATAGGGATAATCGATAAAAGCCTCTTATTCCAACTAATGAAGCTGATAATCCTTCTCTTTGGATAATGCCAGAGTTAATATGTGCCAGCCTTGCATCCCCTTATCTTAGAAAGCCCTTACTATTCAAAGCAGCAATTCGCAGGCTTAAAGCGAGAGTTAATGGTTGACTATAGAATCGGATCGGGATGGGTAGTTTATTTTAGCCCAAAAAAACCTTCGACCAATAGATACGGAATGGGCATCATCATTTAGTTGTTTGTTTGAGTGTTGGTGATTATTATAAATAATATTATCTTTTTCTTCAATATTGTTAGTGGCAATATGATATTTTCAAGAATAATGACTAACTTTGTGACTATTAAAACATGTAACTTTAGATTTGTCGTACCTCCTTTTATTTATATTTTAATAGTAGCCTT
Source organism: Erythroxylum fimbriatum (assembly GCA_026770325.2). Lineage (NCBI taxonomy): Eukaryota > Viridiplantae > Streptophyta > Magnoliopsida > Malpighiales > Erythroxylaceae > Erythroxylum > Erythroxylum fimbriatum. The sequence continues at coordinate 4,171,153 of JANZLH020000129.1, read as the reverse complement.
GTCCTCTTTCTCTTATTTTTCAATTCCCTTTTTGTGATGGTTGACATCTTTCTTCATCTTCAAATCTTTAAAATTACTTCTTCAAAACTTCACTCTTGTAAAATAATCCAAAATTGACTTGAATTCCATCTTATTCAAAACTTCAAAGTAATTTTTTAGTGTTTGAAGTCTTATTTTCTTTACTTTATTACCATCTTGAAATGACTTTTCTAAAATATTTTATGCTTCCTTCAAACTAGTAGCATTAGGTACCTTCTCAAGTATTGAATCATTCAACTATACATGGATGAGAGTGAGCACTTGTTGATCCCTTTTTATCTTAGACAAAGCTTCTTCATCATTTTGATATAAGCTTTCTTTATTTTAAGTCTTCTCATAGCCTTTTATACAACCTCCCACACATCTTAAAAGTCAAGGAAAACTTTCATATGTAGACACCATGTCTCATAATTTTTCTTTATGAGACGAGGAAATGGAAAGAAGTGAGTATATTACTTGTCTTTTCTTACTTTCCTCGTGAGACTGGACTCTAAACTTTAAGAAACATAACTTTAATGCCACTTTGTTGAGAACAGAGAGAATGGAGAATGGAGAATGGAGAATGGAGAATAAAAATATTTTTTTAATTTCATCATGACTATTGCGAAATAGATTATGATGTTTATAGAGGTGTTCATCATTTATTTACTAACTGTCTGTATGGTTAGCGTCTTCAACATGTAGAGATAGGACGAGACGGAACAAAAGACGACGAAACAAAACAAGAATTGGAGACAGTGAGATGTTTGGTTGCAGTGGACAGAACAGAGAAAATTGTCTTTGTCCCGAGGACAGAAATGTGTTTGGTTATAGGGGACAGAACAAAAAACAATGTTAATGACAAAAATGTGCCCCTGTAGTATAATAAGAAGAGTTGATGTAATTCATTTATTACGTCGTTATTGTATAAATATTTATTTTACAATATTGAATTATGTTATTATTAACTTGTATCTGTAATAAAATTTCTATTGTTGTTGTTGTTATTATTATTATTATTATTAAAAATTTTGTACCTATTATGACTAGTATTTGTTATTGTTATTAATTTTAGTATGATATTTGTTATACAAAATTAATTA
>JANZLH020000129.1:4140232-4156294 GCA_026770325.2 Erythroxylum fimbriatum | reverse complement strand
AAAAAGAAACCTTAATGGCTCATTTTTCAATTATAAAAATATAATCCTCCTTGAATTTCCTTGCTTTAAACTTGTTCAAAATGCCTCTCCTCTTGCTTCTCTTGTCTTTCTTAATTCCTTTTTCATAGGCCAAAATTTCAAATTCAATAGGGTTGGAAAATTGAAAACCCATAAGGCACATTTACTAAAATTGATCCTAGAATACCTAAATCTATACATTTCTTAAGCTTTATGAATGAAAATCCCTTCCAAAATTCAAAGGATTAAAAATGCTCTTACCTTAAATTTTCACCGAACGAAGAGTTTCTTGGCTCTAATGGAAGCTCTTCTCTTTTTCTACCTTTTTCTCTTCTCGAATCACCTTAAAATCTCTCTTGAAGGCTAAGAAAAATCAAAACTTAACTTATTTTCTCTTCTTTTCTCTCTTCTCCACCAAAACTCTCTTCTTCTCTCTTTGTTTTCCTTATTTTCTTCTTCTCTCCCACAAATCACGTTTTTTGCTTCTTCAATTGCAAGACAACACTCAATTCTTCCATTTATGCCCTTAATGAGTGAGAAATGTCCAATTTGCCCTTCCTTATAAGCCTTATAACTTTAATGCATAAGTAATCTTCCAAAAATACCCTTGAACCTTCTTATAATCTTAACACCTTAATTCCATTAACCCATATGTAAATAAATCTAAAATAATTAATCTATCAAAACTTCAAAAATTATTTAAATCATGCTTAACTTCAATGAAAAAATTTGGGGGGTCAACAGCAAAAGGGCTAAAGTCAGTGGAGTGAGGGAGTTATTCCAAAAAATTAGGGTGGATTAGGAATTATTCCTATCACCTAATACAAAATGTCTTTTACTTGCAAAAGGATTTAGAGGCTATTTTCGAATAAAAATGCTATATGGATTAAATAGGTTCAATGGCACATACCTTAGAGACCAAAATTTCTAGCAGATTTCTATCACTAGGGACATTTCTTAGAGTTCAGTCACATGTTAAAGTTAAGATACAAGGTTTATCCTTAGTTAAAACACATATTAGGAAATGGGGATAATATAGAAATATGGTTTAACAGTTGGACTGAGTTTAGTCCATTGGTGCAAAGAAGAGAAGTAGAGAAGTTACTCAACTGATTAACATAATACCCCTCATTGCAAGAGCTTCCTCACTAATTTAGAATGGTATGTGGTCTGGTTGCTTTAGAGGATTTTATTCTATCCTTCAATACCTTCCCCAAATTACTCAATGGCAGGGAGAGGATGATGTCAGTTGGACTGTTGACCCCAAAGGGTTGTTCTCTAATAGTTCATGCTATAAAGTATTCTAGGACAACCGAAAAAGAGTTCCCTAGTTTGAATTCTTATGGAAGAAATCTCTTAATCCTAAAGGTTCCAAAATCACCTAGCTGGTTATCAAAAACAGACTCAGAACTAAAAATAGATGGTTTGGTACATTTGATCCGAATTGTGAACTATGCAAGGAAGCAGATGAGATAGAGAGCACTTGTTTTTCCAACGCAGCTATTCCAGAACAATTTGGAACAAAATCATGCACAACCTTACAGATTATTGAAGTTCTCAAATGGATCATCAGAAAAGCAAAAAACCAGAAGAATAATGGCAGGATCTACATGACAGTGTTCACTATGACTATTTACTCCCTATGGAAGGAAAGAAACAGACGAATATACAAAAGGGAAGCTACAAGCAAACATCTACCAAAAGATACTATCAATTAGATTATAATTGTATTAATGGCGAAAAATTCACGCAATTCTCTATCTATAGAAGCAAAGAACATATGGCTTTTGTAAACTGAAGTAGCTACTTACTGTTGTCAATTTTTTTCTTTGAGATATTGTGTTGATGCATAGTTTTGAGCATATCCTTGAAAAGTTTGTAATGATGGATATTGCTTTTCTATGGTCACTAATAATTAAATTCTCTTGTTGATTCGTTAAAAATTAGTTACAATGGCTTCAATTTACTTCGGAATAAAGTAAACCCTATGTAAATTGAGTTAGCTTGTAGAAAAGCGATTGGAGTCTAAAGAACAAGTGATTTACATTGAGAAATGATTAATAACACGATGTTTACCGGTAGAGATAAGCAAAGCTACACAAAGCAACAAATTGTATTATTTTTTCTCTATACTATATTGCATATTACTCGTGTTCTTATTATTACATCTTAAATCAATTCTTAGATCATATTGAGTTTTCGTTATTTTAAATCTACAAAATTTCTAGTTTTTGCAGTCACTAATTGAAAGCTTGGAGTTCACCGATGATGGTTACTGCCACCGCTGAAGTTGCTACAGCGATTAGAGGAGCTTTTCTATGGCTGGTAAAACCAGAACATTCATTCATGTCCAAATCGTCAACACTAGCCCCACCAGGCAAAGTCCAATCGAACAGGTTCACAAGATTTGCTAACAGAAGCTCGTTGGTTGCAATTGCAAATGAAATCCCAGGACACCCTCTCCTACCGGCTCCAAATGGAATCAATTGAAAGTCATGACCTTTGAAATCCACAGAAGTACTCAGGAACCTCTCCGGCCTGAACTCTTCAGGCTGGTCCCATACCTCAGGGTCTCTTCCAATTGCCCAAGCATTTGTAAACACCACTGTCCCGGCAGCTATGTCGTAACCTTTTATTTTCACATCTTGGGTCGATTTTCTTGGAACCAATAATGGGATTGGAGGATATAACCGAAGAGTCTCTTTGATCACTGCCTTTAAGTAAGGCATTTTCTCCAAATCTGCCTCTGTTATTTTCGATTTGTTGAGGGTTGTTTGCTTGATCTCATTCTGCAATTCCTTCATTACTCTAGGGTGCTTTATTAGTGCAGACATGGCCCATTCCAGGACAGTGTAAGTCGTATCAGTTCCAGCAGCAAACATATCCTGCAACTCAGGATTTGTACATGTTCTTTAGCTTTTGAACTTACATTAGTATATATGCAAGAGATGAAGATATTCATACCAAGATGATAGCTTTAATGCTGTGATTTGTAAGGGGAAAGCTAGCCATGTCATCCATTTGAAGCCGAAGTAGAACATCAACCAAATCCTTTTCATGCCCATCTCTATCAACTTGATCTGGAATATTGTTTCTTTGTTTCCGATCATTTACATGCTCTTCAACTACTCCGTCCAGAAACTCATCAAACTCTTTGGCAACTTTCTCCACTCTAGCATCAAAACCAGTGAGAAAATTGACCCAACTAAGCCATGGAATGAAGTCTCCAATACTGTAACTTCCTAATAAAATCATGAACTCTCCTAGTAACTCCTTGAACTTCCTCCCCTGTTCTCCATCACTGTATTTTCTTCCCAAAGCCACCCTGCACACCACATCGTTTGTGAGAGACGCAAACACTTCACTCAAGTTAACTGGACAAGACGAAACTGAAGATTCCTTGATCTTCCTGACAAGAATAGCTACCTCTTCCTCTCTCACACTGCGAAAAGCCTGAACCCTTTTATTGCTCAAAAGCTGAAGCACGCAAATGCTTCTCATCTGCCTCCAATACTCACCGTAAGGTGCTGTGGACACGTCCTTGCCTTCATACAGAAGTTTGTCTGTGATACTTAGCTTTACCCTGTCTGAGAAGACAAGATCATTGTTTTTCATGATTTCTCGAGCAACATCTGCAGACGAGGCAATGAGCGCCGGCGTGCTGCCAAATTGCACCATCATTAGAGGTCCATAAGACTGAGCTAGCGAGTGTAGGTATCGATGAGGATACAATCCCAGTTGGTGGAGGTTTCCGAGAATCGGCAACTTTGGTGGTGAAGGTGGCAGATTTTTCTGTTTAATAACAGTGGATGGCCATTTTATTAAGATGAGCAACGGAATGCAGAGAATTGGAAAGAACAAATAGTATTGCAACATTTTCAATGGGTTGTAATTGGTACGTGTATTGCGCTATGATTCGTAACTTATAGTTGCTGATATCTTTTACATGTGCCAAGACATTTGCCGGACTTACTACTCCTGAAAGAATGTTGTAGCCAACCGATAAACCCTATATGACCTTTTCAGTAAATAACTTAATAAAAGTTATTAATGTACCGACTTGTTACAGGTCTTATGAGAGAATCAACCCCAAAAGCTAACTTGAAAGGTGGGAGAGCTCATAAGCCTATAAACCTCACATTAGTTTCTTTTATTATCGATGTGTGACAATTAGACTATAACATTCCACCACGCTTCGCAGCTCAGGCATCGGTAGGCTAGCTATGCGCTAGATCTTTTCTAGCTCCGGGCCGACGTCACCACTCGTGGGCGTAGCACGAGGACTTGAAGGAATGGTGTTAGCTCTGATATCAATTATTACAGGTCTTATGAGAGAACCAACCCCAAAAGCTAGCTTGAAGGGTGGGAGAGCTCATAAGCCCCCTACACTAATTTCTTTTATTACCGATGTGGGACAATTAGACCATAACACGACTATTAATTTATAAAAATATCTATAAATAACCTGAAATAAAAGCAAATGGATGCACAAACAAACAAGGAAAAGTTTCTATCAAACGATAGCCGGTCAACTTGGTTATGTCGAACTTTTATACTAATCGAGATTACAGACAAATTTATATTCTGTTGTTGACTTAGTCAAGTTAATTGAACCTCATACACACGTATACATTTATTATATACATATCGTTCCTGATCCGGTACATAAGTAGAACAAACTTATTCAAGAAAACTTCATAATGAAAATACTAAACTAATCGAACTTACTGTCATTTTGGCTGGTCTCGAGGAACACTGTCTGTACTTTCCTGCACTAACCTTTATTTTCTCCTTAATTTAGTGGAAACATAATTGGGCGTAGGTGAACAAACTAGTATATTTAACTAATCAGTTTGGACTTTTATAACTCTTTCTAAGGCTTTTATAATTTTTAACTAATTTAATTTAGTGGAAAAATGTACTGTCTTTTTTTAAAATATTTTTATCGCATCCGTTGCAACTTGCAATTGCGTGCTACTCTGAACAAGTTGGATCGTATTATATGACAAAATCGGCATGAAAGAGGGTACAAAGACACAAGAATTATAGGTTAGAAATGACTAGGGGTTTTCCAAAGGGTTCATATCACCTATACTTATTATGTTATATGAGCATTCATCCATTCAAATTTTCTGACCATTATTTTGTGTTTATCTTATTCTACGAGTATCCATCTGTCTAATTTCTCTTGATTCATCCATCCAATTTCTCTGGCCATTGTTCTGTGCCTTTTTTATTTTATGAATATCTATCCATCTAATTTATCAGGTTAATTTCTCATAGATTAAAAAAAATTTAAATGAACAAATACTTATAAAATAAGATAGATACAAAATAATGAGATCGGATGTATTATGATTTTCAGATATCTCTTAGCCGAGAGTCTCCCCTCCCCTGCAAGTTTTATTATTTGTCAAAATTGTGACGTTGACAAGCTTCTTATCTTCTACAAAACCCACTGAATCATTTTTCTAATTAAAAAATATGAGTATTAAAATTGGTAATCAGTTGTTTTTGTTAGGACTTTTCAAAATTATTTAATTGATATTAGATATTTAAATTTAAATTCAATTAAAAAATTTAATTCTTTAATTCCATATTAAATCAAGTAGGATACAGATTAGTTTAACATTGATAAGAAATCTAATTCTTTATTCATTTTCCATGCTTAGTGGAAGGGCATAGAATAGATGATTAATTTAAAACGCTATAGTAATCGTCGCTTCTACCACCAGGCTGAGGCTTTCTTGTACTTTTGCTGATTTCCCACGTACTCCCTTGAAGGGAAACAGTAAGCAGTTGCCGTTTTGTCAAGCAACCTTGGTTCGTAGCGGCAATATTCTTCAAAGAAGAAGTGAAGTTCATGAAAGCTACCACGTCTAAACGCGGTTTGGGTTCTCCGACGTTGTTTCTTTTACTGCCAGCTGGTTTATCCGTAAAATAAATAAGAAACAGAATGATTATTTTTAGGGATAAAATAGACAAAAACTTGAATAGAGTGAATATTATTTTGTTTGATTTACTCTTAAAATTTTTATACTTATATTTGATTTAAAAATATAAATTTGTAATGATAAAAAAATAACTAACAAACAGATTAAAATACTTAGTTTAATCCTTACTAACTATATTATTATTATTGTTGTTGTTGTTGTTATTATTGTTATTATTATTAATTTTTTCTTCATCTTATTATTATTATTATTATTTTTGTTGTTGTTATTATTATTATTATTATTGTTATTATTAATTTTCTTTTTATTATTATTAATTTATTATTATTATTATTGATCTTCTTCTTCTTTTTCTTTTTCTTCTTCTTCTTCTTCTTATTATTATTATTATTATTATTATTATTAATATTCTTGTTATTATTACCATGATGTAAATCTCCATTAATTATTACCCATCATGATGCAAATTATGTAATGGTTAATTTTTCCTTCATGTATCTAGTAAATTTGGTCCAACTCATATCAACATTCATTATATAATATCAATTTTGATCTAATTATATAATATCAATTACAGTATTAAATAACATTGAAACGATATTAAAAATAAACTTAAATTAGGGCTTTAAATGACTAAATACTAGAGATGATGGAAATAGATATCATCCCATTAGAGAAAATGAGCCATTATAAAAAAGAAAAAAAAAAGAAACAAGTCAAACTCACACGCAACAAGACTTTTTAAAGTCGTGGGAAGAAAAAGCAATTGAACATTTGTGCGCTTTCCATTCATTAAATCCAGAGGTGAAAGCTACAATTCCAGACATGAAATATGGGCCTAGGATATTATAAAATAGCGACAATGCAGAACTTGATTTGATATACTCTTATGTTGCAGGCTTCTCTCCTCTCTTTTTTTCACTGGGAATGGGAATGGGAATAACGGCTGACATATCAGTCTCTCGAGCGCAAGGTACTGCTGGATGTTATGGTTCTAGGGCGCCATGATCCTTCTCTCTGGAACAATCACAATCGAGGGCACTACCTTCCTTCAGCTTTTTGACCATGGCCATAATCTGCATTTCAATAACGAAATGAGCAAGCACTATAGTAGTTGTTGGGAAAATCTAGTATTTTTTTCCTTTAAGGTAAGCAACTAGTGAAGTGAACCGATTCAGTAATACTTAGAAAAGGCCGCCAAACGGACTCCTAAGACAGTATTATTATTCCACGTAAAATCCCAGAAAAGGGCGGAGGGGTTACAAATGGTCCCACTTAAAACCCGACCTCCTAGACAGAAATTACATAAACGGTGTATTTATCACAACCTAACCCGTGTATGCACACAAACAGTAAATACACTCAAATAATTGAACACAACACTACAAATATACCCGACAAATAATATTGAGCACTATAAACGCGGAATAAATAAAAGAGATAAGGAAAGAACACACTCGAAAATTAATAGCGGGGTTCGGTCAATTTTGCCTAGTCTCCGAGCATCACTTAAGGCAACCTGCTCTTATTAAGAAGAGAATACTAAATTTGATATGTGTACAAATTTTGAGTATATATCAAATTTTGGGATGGTTTGATATGGGAGGGGGAGGAGTTATTTTATAACTTGAAAAACTCCTCCCATCCTCATCTCTTCCCAATATGGGATAGACATTGTGCCAAAGTCAAAACAATGCAACAAATGTCCACCTCGACACAATTTTGGGTCCCACCAAATGCAAGCATCATTCCTCCTCCCAATCAAACAAAACAACCTTTGTAGTGCTTCCAATTTGCGCCCGCAGGCGCCAACTCAAATGTGCAGGATATTGACCAAATCTAAACAATGTTCAAACTTGGCTCTTGTAACCACCTTGGTCAGCATATCTGCAGGATTCTCTGTAGTCCGAATCTTCTGAATAAGTATCTCCTCTTCTTCCAGAATTTTCCGCACAAAGTGATAGCGAACATCAATGTGCTTCGTCCTTACATGAAAGACTTTATTCTTTACTAAATGAATAGCACTCTGACTGTCAGAATATACCTCAAGTTGTTTCTGACCAACTCTTAAGTCTTTAAGCAACCCATGAGGTCAAATTGCCTCTTTCACAGCTTCTGTAATAGCCATATACTCTGCCTATGTTGTAGACAAAGCTACCGTTGACTGCAAAGTAGACTTCCAACTAACTGGCGCTTTTGCTAAAGTGAACAAATAACCAGTTGTAGACCGTCGCTTATTTAAGTCACCTGTATAGTCAGAATCGCAATATCCAACTATGCGTTGATCAAGTAATTCATCATGCTCAAATGCTAAACCAACATCTACAGTATGTAGGATATATACCGTAGAATCCATTTTACAGCTTGCCAATGAACCTTACCCGGATCATGCATGTATCTGCTTACAACACTAACAACCTAAGAAATATCTGGTCTTGTATACATCATTGCATACATCAAGCTTCCAACTGCATTAGCATATGGGACTTATGCCATATATTCTCGCTCTTGACATGAATTTGGAGATAACTGGCTACTTAGTTTCAAATGAGGAGCAAGTGGAGTACTAACAGGTTTTGAATTTTCATGTATACCAAAATGTTGTAATGCCTTTTTCAAATCTGATTCTTTGACAACCATAGCTTGCCTCTCTCTCTGTCCCTGCTTATCTCCATGTCAAAAATCTCCTTGGCTTCCCCCAAATCCTTCATCTCGAACTCTCTACTCAACTGAGCCTTCAACATGTCAATTTCACTTTGGCTTTTTTGCCGCAAATAGCATATCATCAACATATAAGAGTAGGTAGACGTAGGACCCATCTTGAAGTCTGCACAAATATACACAATGATCGTATTTACTTCTTGTGTATTTCTGACCCTTCATAAACTTGTCAAATCGTTTATACCACTGCCTTGGAGATTGCTTCAGTCCATACAATGATTTGTTCAGTTAGCAAACCCAATTTTCTTTACCAGCAATCTTGTATCCATCTGGCTGAGACATATAGATTTCCTCTTTCAAATCACCATATAAGAATGCAATCTTCACATCAAGTTGAGCTAACTCCAAATTCAACTGCGCTACCAAGGCCAACAAAATTCTAATAGAAGAATGTTTAACAACCGAAGAAAATATCTCATTATAATCAATTCATTCCTTCTGAGCGTAGCCTTTATCCACCAACCTTGCCTTATAGGGAATATCATCTTTGGCAGGAAATCCTTCTTTCTTTGCAAATACCCATTTACATCCAATTGCCTTCTTTCCTTCGGTAGTTGTGTCAGCTTCCATGTCTAGTTCTTCTTAAGAGATTGCATTTCCTCTTCCATTGCACCTACCCATCTGCCACTTTCTGAACTTCATATTGCTTCTGGAAGGTAGATGAAACATCATCAACAACTGGAAGTGCATAAGCTACAATGTCAGTAAAACAAGTAGGTTTTTTAATTTCTCGTCTTGTCCTTCTAGCGGCAATTGACTCTAATTGTTGCGAAGGTTCTTGGGTCGGAACCTCTTCATCATCTGACTCTTCTTTTGCCATAAGAGTCACTAGTAGTGCTTTTTACTGTGATCACCATTGTTTGTTCAAACTCCACCTGCTTCGACATGCTCTCCACCTGCTGCGAAGTATCATCAGCCCCTTCTGGAGTTATCTTATTTAATATGGCGGATTCATAAAAGGTAACATCCCTGCTAACAATTGTCTTCTTTGACTCTAGACACTATAAACAGTATCCCTTAACTCCAGCATTGAAGCCCATAAAAAATGCCTTCTTTGGTCTTGGATCCAACTTTGATTCATTCACATGATAATATGCAATAGAACCAAAAATACACAAAGAATCATAATCTATTACAGGTTTTCTAGACCATACCTCTAATGGAGTCTTGCCACCAATTGCAGATGATGGCAAACGATTAATGAGATATTGAGCGTATGTCACTGCCTTAACCCAAAACTTTCTGCCTAACCCAACATTAGACAACATACAACGAACTTTCTCCACTAGTGTCCTATTCATACGCTCCGACATCCCATTCTGTTGTGGTGTTTTTCTAACTGTAAAGTGTCGAACTGTGCCAAACTCTTGACATACCTCCAGGAAAGGATCACTCTTGCATTCTCCACCATTGTCTGTTCGGAGAACTTTCATCTTTCTTCCTGCCTGGTTTTTAACTTGAGCTTTCCACTTAAGAAAAACTCCAAGCACATCATCTTTGTTCTTCGTAGAAAACACCCATACTCTTATGGAAAAATCATCAAAAAAAGTGACAAAATAATGCCTACCTCCAAGAGATGGAGTCTTAGCAGTTCCTCACACATCTGAGTGCACATAATCCAAAATACCCTTAGTGTCATGGATGGTAGTGCCAAATTTCACTCTTCTTTGTTTTCCCAAAACACAATGCTCACAAAATTCTAATTTGCAAGTCTTCGTACCTTTCAATAATCCTTGTTTGGCAAGAATTTGCAAGTATTTTTCACCAGCATGTCCCGAATGCATATGCCACAACTTTGTTGCCTCTGTATCCTTCTTGCTACTAGAAGTTGCTACCGCTACAGTCCCAACAACTGTACTATCTTGATAGTAATATAGATTATTTTTTCTTATGTCTTTCAACATCACAAGTGCTCCCAAAGTTGCCTTAAGAATTCCATCTCACATCATCATAACTAGGCCTTTTGATTCTAAGGTCCCCAAAGAGAGGAGATTCTTTTTCAAATTCGGCACGTACCGAACATCCTTCAAAATTCTGGTGGGTCCATTATGATTCCTCAGCTTGATTGAACCTATCCCAGCTGTTTTACATGGATTGTCGTTGCCCATGTAAACAACTCCACCATCAATTTCTTCAAAATCAAAGAACCACTCCAGGATGGGAAACATATGATAGGTGCAACCTAAATCTAAAATCCACTCGTCTGAATGGAATGTTGAAGGTGATACCACCAAAGAGACATTTGACTCTGCATCACTTTTACAATCTACAACATTTACATCTTGCAGAGCCTTCCCTTTCTTCTTCAACTTTGGACAGTCTTTTTTCTAGTGCCCTTTCTCATGACAGAAAGCACACTCATCTTTGGCAACTCTTCTTTTTGATTTGGATCTTCCTCTTCTCCCCTTCAACCGGCTCTGCTAACGACCTCTTGCTACAAATGCTTCATCTTCTGTAGCTGTTTTACTTTTCTTTTTATCTTGCTTTCGTAATTCATTACTATACAAAGCAGAACACACAGCATCTAAAGATACATTCTCCTTCCCATGAAGTAAAGTAGTTTCTAAGTGTTCAGATTCATCCGGAATGGATGATAACAACATCAAAGCCAAGTCTTCATCTTCAAATTTCACATCTAAATTCAACAGGTCTACTACTAACTGATTAAACATAGTAATGTGTTCATTCATAGTAGTACCTGGTCGGTAATCAAATCAGAACAGCCTTTTCTTCATAAGGAGCTTATTCTGACCACTTTTTTCAGAAATTTGTCCTCTAATGCCTTTTATAATTTGTGTGCAGAAGTCTCGTTCTTAAAAGCATACTTTTGCTTTCTAGACAACACATGATCGAATTGTTCTGCATGTCAACCGATTTATGATACTCCAATTCTTATCTTCTACATATTCTGGTTTCTTTTCTTCAATAGCCATGTCAAGGCCCTGTTGGAAAAGGGAATCCAGAATCTCACATTACCACATGCCAAAATGACTAGTACCGTCAAGTATTTCCACCGCCAACTTCATACTTGACATTGGAATCCTTTGCCATGTGAACGAGGAAGTTGATGCCGCTTGCGTCATATTTGTTGTGTCTCCAGTTGTTGGTGAATTTACAAACGTCAATACAGACTCAAATAATAGTATTCAATATTACAAATATTATAAACAAGCCAAGGATGAACCTTCGGCTCTTGATACCACTTGTTGGAAAAATCGGGTAATTTTTTCTTTTAAGATAAACAACTAGTGAAGTGAACCGATTCGGCAATACTCAAGAAAGACCATCAAACGAACTCCTAAGACAATATTACCATTCCACGTAAAATTCTAGGAAAGAGCAGAGGGGTCACAAACGGTCTCACTTAAAACCTGACCTCCTAGACAGAAATTACGTGCACGGTGTATTTATCACAACCTAACCCGTGTATACACACGAATAGAAAAATACACCCAAATAAATTGAACACAACACTACAAATATACCCGACAAATAATATTGAATACTATACATGCGAAAAAAAAATAAAAGAAATAAAGAAAGAACACACCCGAAAATTGATAACAAAGTTTGCCTAATTATGCCTAATCTCCGAGCACCACTTAAGACAACTTGCTCTTATTAAGAAGAGAATACTAAACTTGATATGTGTACAAATTTTAAGTATACATCAAATTTTGGGATAGATGAGAATAGGAGGGAAAGAGTTCTTTTATAACTTAACAAACTCCTCTCATTCTCATTTCTTCCCAATATGAGATAGAAATTGAATCACCAAAGTCAAAAAAACAACAAACTAAACATTTTAAGCCACGGCGCTCTGCTCTTGATGACCTGGAAACCATTCGGCTGGCCACCATTTTGGCCTTATGGCTTCAACCTTTATGTCCTCTTGACCTTGAATGGTCAAAGACCCTTTTAATGCTTCCTCGAATCTCAAGAGACCAAGCCCTCGACAGTTCAGTGCAGCTGTAACTGATCCAACCTTCTTGTTCGATGCAGTGTCAAAGACTTCTGAGCCAGGAGCAACTTTCTGCTCTACCTCTAAAATACAAAACAGGAATTTATCAGAAAACACAGGATGATATCTTAACTATAGAATCAATAGAAGTATATATTACCCTTTTCATTGTCACCAAGAAATTTTAAAGGTAGTAAGCGTTTGCGAATAACGCCCCGGTGGTGGGTACGAGCTATAAGCTCTTGACCAACATAGCATCCCTTGTCAAAGCTTATTGCATTTAAACCCACAAAATTGTACTCATGTGGAATTGCTTCACCTAAACAGGACAGTTTGATAGGAAAAATTTCTAAGCGTAGAGATTATTCTAGGAACAAAATTTACTAATGAGATGATGCAGTCGAAAGGCAACTAGTTATGGAAGTCAAAGTAGATTTTAAAAAACATTCATGGAAGAAAAGTAAGAAAAACACCTTTCGGAATCTCAGTTGAGCCTTCTGCAACTCCCTTCTCTACCCTCCATAATTGATAGTTCTTTTCATCTGTTTCTTTGTCAGTCTCAACCAAAGGTGCTGCAAACGACTAACTATTATAAAAGAAGGTATTAAAAACACAATGCTCAGGGATGAACTCATTCAGGGGGATCTTTCAGCTAATTCCTTGTAACCATGCACATATAAAGGCATCAAGTTGTCTAGCAATCACAATTCACAACCAGTAGAGATTCCAAAAACTTACGCATCTTATCAGATGGAAAGATGCCCCTGAAACCAAGACACCTTAATCTGGGATCCTGAAACCACTGCCATCCGTCATCGTTGCCAGGTGAAGACGAGATGGCAGCATGGTCAATACCAGAGGCCCAGCCAACACTAGCTGCCTCTGGTTCTTCTGCAGCTTCAGAATTTTTAACAAGGTTCCCGCCAAAACGCTGCCAACAAGAGAAATCTGCCCCCACACTCTCAATCTCCACCTTGGACCTTAGACGATATCTGCAACCAGAAACATGAAGAAGAAAGAAGTTATTCAAAGGCTACAAGGGAGGAAAGCACCCCGCAATTCTTCGAATAAATGGCAAGAACGAACACCAGATAACTAGAAATGACTTATAAACCTTCAGTTTATGAGCTTACATACGACAGAGCTAATAATAATAATTCATACAGCTTATAAAAGCTACCTTCATTCAAATGCCATTGGGTCTACCAATAAACAAATTATCCTGTTTATGGGTCCTTGCCAAATGATATTTTAGAATACTTCCTTACCAAGAAAATTCACCAAGTGCCTAAACCCGTTAAAACCATATTACAAATCATATACCCTTGAAAAATTTCCCCTCCTCATCACTCTCTTTTGACAACATTCTTCTTTATCCATCCAATCCATTTAAAGAAAACAAATATCTAAGTCAGGCACACACTATAGTACCAATTTCCACAATAGAAACGCAACAGCCTTCACTTTCACGTCCCTACAACGTATACAATTAATTGGGAGACCACAAAAACACAAAAGGATGACAACTTGAAAAGTAAAGCCAGCTTTTTAAGAAGCGAAGCACAACTCACTTTTTGAACGTCAGCAATATCTCATCGAGAAACGAAGCATCCACATCCGCCAACAATTCTACGGGTCGATCTTGTTCTGACCCAGGGGCAGACCCGAACCGGTCAAGCTTATCCCCTGGTCGCAGCGGTCTATACAAGAACAAATCGTACAGAAACCTTCCCTGAGGAGTCAAAAGTGCGGCGTACATCGGCGGCTCGGAAACAATCGGCAAGTTAGGGGTGGGCAGAGTTGACGTTCTCTGGCCGGGCGGTTCAGCGAACCGATGCACATCATTGGTTAGCAGACCCTGAAGGAACTTGATGGTGTCGGGGCCAGTGAAACGGATCACTGACCGAGACTTGAGGTGTGAGGCTAGAGTTCCAGTTCGTGACTCGTCCAGGGTATGGTAGCCGTAGTTGATTATGGATTTGAAACGGCGCATCTTCAGGTATCGTTTAACGGTGAGGGAACGGTTGGGTGTTTTTAGGAGGAGGTGAGGTGAATTGGGTTCCTGCCACGTGGAGCTGGTAATGACACGCGTCGTTTTGGAGTGCCTATGTTAACATAGCAGACTAGCAGTAAGCCGAGCAGGTAATTAATTGTTTAATTTTGGGTCTGTACTGCTATTTGAATTAGGCCTATCTCAGGCTCAGAGCATAACTTGAGGGCTCAACTCAAAAGTCGAAACCCAATATCTCAACATTCAAATAAGACGATGTAATGAAGAAGCCTATTAATTTGACGCCCTTCAACAATTCCTTGTCGTCAAAGTGCTCCTGAAAGTTCTCCATTAAGGAACTATATAATAGTCTAAGTTATTTCTCTTTTCTCATCCTTCCATTCAAAACACAGACGATGGATTCCACTGAATATCCGCCTCCATAGTCCACATTCCCGTACTGTTCTTTTATTGGCTCTATCCTTCATTCTTTAAGCAAATTAGCGAAGGATCTTATTTCGCTTGGTGTTTATCTCCACCAAAACTCACCCGCATAGATAGAGAAAATGTTCTCTTGGCAAAAAGTCGTGGGCAAGAAAGCTAGGATGTTTGCTTCTTTCTTTCCAAATAACATCACCTCCCAAGGGGGCAAAAAAAAAAACGAGTCTGACCTTAAGAACTAACTCAGCATATAAAACTATCAAACATAGAGGTATAAATAGAAGACAGTAGCTGAAAATTTTAATACCAACGAAAATTAACTTGTCTTCATTTTTTTTTAGTTGGTAAGTTTGTAAATGCACCATCTTTTTTCTTCATGTGAAACTTTTCTTATGTTTACCCTCGTTTTGTTTGTTACGCAACAAATTGTCAGACAATTGTGGACATTAACAATTCTAAAATCCCTTAACACATAAGTAAAATTCTGGCAGCTATTATATGCTTTTTATTGTGATTTTTAGTCATCCTACGCTAGTTTATAGTGTTAGAAACCAATCGTAATCGAATCACGAATCAACAAAAAAAATTTACAGCTTTCGATCGGATCTCAAAGATTGCATAACTTGAATAAAAACATGAATCATAAAGTAAAAAATCATACTTGATTTGTGTTTCTTGTTGAAATATTTTAATAAATTTTTTACCATCTCAATCACGAGCCATTCAATCATCCAGTCTCTAATGGTGTTCACATAGCAACTTTTACACCTTTTAAGAGGAAGAAAATAAGGGTGCTAACTCCCTAATATTTTCTTCCTATTAATAGAAAACCGTTAGGACTTTTTAATTTTTATTAAAATTAAATTACTTAATTGTAATTAATTTAATTTTACCAAATTTAAATATCTTATATTTGATTCCTAAAGTTTCTTAAACTATATAACTAAGTCCAACTTAATTAAAATTGTATTTTCCTT
>JANZLH020000129.1:4022260-4039116 GCA_026770325.2 Erythroxylum fimbriatum | reverse complement strand
AATTATTCATAATATTATTGATGATTAATTTTAATTTATTAAATATATAAATATAATGTTGAATTAAACTATTCATAAATTTTATTAAATAATTAAATAATAAATATTTAAATGATGGTAAATCGGATTATGAAAAAACAAAAACAGGAAACAAAACCTACTTTTTATAGTTTTTATAATTTTTGAAAACTAGAAACAACCGAAACTAAAAAAAGAAACTAAAAATTCAAATAAACAATATTTTTTACTGAATTTAAAAACAAAAATAGAAAATCAAAAATAAAAATAAAAATAAAAATAAAAATGGAAACAAACACTCCCTTAATTATGTTAATTATACTACAAGACTCCAAAGTTTTGAAATTTTGGAAATTATAATTTGATAAAATTTAATATTTTAGGAACATTTTTAATGCTTGTTAATTGATATATTAGGTTTTAAAAGCATAAAATTGACTAATTATAAGGGAAAGAATTAAAAAAAATAGAGAAATTATTATCTCCTCCAATCTTACCAACATTAACATTAAAACTGGCTTTGTTATGAAACTTTTTTTTGTTGTTGCCTAAGTTAGTCTGTAACCGATGTCAAACACCAAATTGTAAATGTTGTTATTCTTTAACTTTTTGCCTAAAAGTATAGCAAGTCCAGCATTAGTTTAAGTACCACTACCGTATCAAATTTATTATATCAGCGGATTATATTAGCTATTTTTTTTGGTAAATGATTGCATTAGCTATTAATTGATTCTATCAACAAATTAACTGTTAACTAACAATTAATTCTATCAGCTGATTTGACCAGCGGATAACATTAATTGTTTATTAAAGATGTTTGGTAAAATTAGTTGTTTAAGTTAAATAACTTATGAGGACATGACTTAAAAAAAGAATTTATAAAGTCATGATTAGATATTTAATTTGCAAAAATTAAGTTTTTAACTTTAATAAAAAAACATAGAACATTCTTAAAAATTTTGTCACCGTAGCATATTTTTTATTATGTAACCAGAAAGCCTATTTCATTAGTAAATTTTTTTTTGCAATTAGCATAATACGTACTCCCAAGTTTTGTAACTTCATTGTAAAAAAATTTATCACTGCAGAATATATGCATGATTTTAGTTATACATAATTTTTAGTTTGAATTATCCATAATATCACTATAGCATAATTAGCATAATTCGAAAATTACGAAAAGAGGGAGTAATTGGTTTTTTACCTATCAATTTTTGGCTAAACATAAAAAACGCTCCTCTTACGGAGCTTTTCTAAAATTAGCTTGTTGGAGTTAAATAAGTCACCCAATCAACCATTCACTAAATACATTCATTAGCTTTTTAAGTTGATTAAACAACTAAGTTATGTCAATCAACTAAAAAAGCAACTGATAAGCTATTTGTCAAACGAGTCTTATATTTCTCAAATTACTTTATATCCACAAGATAACTGGTGGGCTTTCCCCTCATTCTGTCCAGTAGACTTATATCTTCTCCGGTAACCTTAAATTAACTTTTGATGTTTTCCGTAAAGTTCTTGCCATTCTAATTAGCTTTCAATTGACTTTGATATCATAGAAAAAGTTATTATACATGCTTGTAGAAGCTGAATTTCATCTTGATTTATATCACATAGTCATATTTTATTCTTAATATGTCTTATAAATGACATCTTTAATTATGAAAATTCTACTTTAATTTCAGTAACACTCTTATTTAATAGTTTTAATGTGATAAAATTTTTCATAGAACATCTCATCTCTAGATTAGTATGGAAACTGCACTTGAACCCATCACCAACCTTCCTATAAACCCATTCTAGCTCCTGTTCTAACTTCTATCCTTGACTCCCACTCCACGCGCCCCCTAAAGATCCAACATTGCAAGAGACTCTCCTAGTCTGAGTAAGGAGAGCCCTGTGGAAAACAATTTGAGCAAACAGTTACGGAAAAAGGTTGTAGGAGATCCAGACAACTTTGGAATTCTAAGATACATTCCACATACAAATCTAGAGGACACGGTTACACTTCCCCTAGAAATCCTGCAAATGGGCAAGAAAATAGAGCTATTTGATTGTAGGTTACTTCGCGAGGAAGAGATTGACATATCCTATAATCTACAAGTGGCCTAATTACATCTGGAAACTTGCCAGCTTAGAGAATGTCATGGTAAGTGAAGATTATTTCTTCATCTTTATGTTCTCTTCAGATGAACAAGCTTAGAAAATTATGGATTCAAGCCAATAGCATATTCAAGGGCAGAGAAAATATAATTGTAGTAAAGAGAGATTTACTATTCTAGAATTTATTCTTATCACACTGATCTTATTAGTTTTATTAAAAGATCAATTATGGAGTTTGTTTATTTTATTATTTCTTTTGATTTCAATTTAATTATGGTTTCGATTTGTGATTTTTCCTTTTATTTTTATTGCCGCGACAAAACCCCCCTCGCTATTTTGTGAAAAATCATTCTTTGTTACTTTTTAATTTTACTTTGGTAATCATTCTTTGTTACTTAAATTCATTTTGATATGGTCACCTTCAAATCTTAAGATTTTTCTGTGTTCTTTTCTAGATGTCTACGTCGCCTTTATACATATAATGTTGAGGTTAGGACTTGGGATCCCTCTTAGTTTCGATAGATTTGTGAACTCTCAAATAAGAATAATTACTTAAAACTAACATAGAAATCCCTAAAAATCATTATAAACATTGAATATTAATGGACCGTAGTTGAACGTTAATTGCCACCATTAAGTGGTTATTAAATTAAAAGGTATCCAAATATTTCTCCTTTGTTATAAAATTTTAAATAGTTTTATTTAATTCATTTTTATTAATTAAAGAGTTGAGCATGTTGAATTTCTTTATAATATATTTTTCAATTTAATTTGTTATTCATTTCCACCAAATATTATAGTTATCAACATCAATCTTTATTAATACAATTTATTAAAAAGTGTTTAATTTTTTAATTCAGTACATTAATTTAATAACTAATCTTTCAAATAATTCTAATCAAAACATTATTTTTACTTATGTGATTAATGGATGGACATACATGCAATATTTAATAAAGATGTCATATTAATATAAATAACCTTTCAATTTGAGTTATTTATAAGTTAAGCAACAATAAATTTGACATTAAATTAAAAAATAGCAGTATTATATTTGTTATCTCATTTTTACTAGTGAATAATTGACAAAAGTAATAAAATAAATATATTTTCTTAATTTTAATACTTTTAATTTTTTTACTTTTATATTAAGAGGTTAACATAAAATAGAAAATTAATTAAACCAAACAAAACAAAATAAATAATAATGAAAAATAAAATAAAAATATTAAAGTTTCGAAGTAATTAGCCTCTAGCTAAATTTCAATATCTTAATAATTCAAATATGATAAATAAAATAAAATTTAAAAATTTTGAAGTAATTAGCCTCTAACTAAATTTCAATATCTTCAATGTTTATGTCTCAAGTTTTTTAATAATCAAAATATTTAATCTAGTTACAATTTGGTAAGAACCTGCTTGGACCGCCGCACCAAAGCTGCTTAGTTATATTAAGTGAGACCCGATAGTATAGAGGCAGAACGTAAAAAACGAAACTAGGTCAAGACTCATTGTTGTACAGGGACACACATTGCACATAGTCGAGGATATAAACTGTAGAAACGAAACGTCTAACAGTTTCCGAGAGCCGATAACCAGAAAACTCCGCCTCCGATTTACTGCTCCTTCAGTCAACATTGGCGGAGTTCTGCAATTGAAGTTTGAAGCTTGAAGGCAAATTTGAACCATAGTGCAAGAACTCCAAGAAAAATTTAAGAACTAGAAAACGGCGTTCAAACGGGGAACTCCCGTTGGGTATGTAATGTCTTTAACTTATCATTTGTGGGTTTTCTTCCCCTTTACTTGTTTATTGGAGTTATTTGTTTTATCTGGCTTCCAAAAGGCTCTGAATTTCTTCTCTCTTTTTTATGGAAAACTTGATTTTTTAAAAAAAAATTATGTGGAGCTCGGAGAGAAGTTCGAATTTTGGACACACAAGCACGAAGGTGTTGAATAATACATCATAGGAAATTTGCATTATGGAGGCTAACATGCTTTTTAGGTGTCCTTTATCAATTTAAATTAATTTCAAAGAGGAATGCTGGGTTTTTGGCAGATCATAATCAATTGAGTGACAATGAAAGGAGGAAGGAAGAATCTAAAGAAGGCAGCTGCGGAAGGTAATTTGATACTAGAAGATGGTCAAAATATCATGCAAGTTGTCTCTCTTAGAGGTAGCAATGTCATTGAGGTACATTTCCTCACGATATTTAGTCCTTGTTCTTTTCATACATAATCTTTCAAAGCTTGATGTTTCACATTTTTGTCACAAAATATGTGGTTATGATGACATTTCTTTAGTGTATATTGCCTACAGCTTTGATTGATTTGAACTCTGCAACTAGGATTAGGAAGAATACACGTTCTTTGTTGGCTCTTTTCGATTTTACTCGTTCGCTCTTTAACCTTCAATTGCTTCTGTAGGGAGATTTAGTGATTGTAATCATTTGTCTGTTAATACCATGTTAATGAGACTCTATTCTAGGTAATGGATCGAAAAGGTGAGAAATCATTGGCATTGTTTCCAGCTAAGTTTCAGAAGAGCATGTGGATTAAACGAGGTTTGGCCGAATTGAGATTTAACACCTTTTCTTGCTATATATTGGTTATTGTGGTGAATTGACTTCTCTATCAGATGACTCTTTAAGTGTAACCCATCTAATTTTGGTGACTTCATTCCTACTATGCTTGAATGCATTGGAAGAGCATTAGGTTGTTTACATTACATTGTCAAAATGTGCAGGCAGTTTTGTTGTGGTTGATGAAAGTGGAAAGGAAAAGGCTTTAGAATCTGGTAGGAAGGTGGCATGTATTGTTTCTCAAGTACTCTTTTATGAACAAGTCCGGATGCTTCAGAAGTCTACTGAATGGTTTGTTCATATCACATCTTAAAAGTAGAAGTCCCTGAAAAGTCTTTCCATTACAGAATTTATTTTATATCATTGGTTATGCTAGCTTAAGAAGCAATAAAAAGTCGAATTTTGAAACTAAAATAAGGCCTTTTTTTAATCTCAATTTGCTTTGTTGGGGTGTCCTGCATCTGATTGATATGGGCATGCAGCTTTGGGTCCAGTAATTCTATTAAAATGTTTGGCATAATCCAGTTTAATAAAGTCAATGATTAACTGCCTCCTAATTTAGGATGCAACGCTAACTTACCAAGTGATTTTAAGTGTCTTTATGAATTAGCAGTGGCATTATACTTCCAAGCCATACATGCTTACTTCTAGCTCATACATTCTTTTTTTTTTTCCCTCATGTTATTGCCTTTCGAAATTTTCATGCAATTTCAATCACAGGCCAGAAATATTTAAGTCTGCAGCATTACCAAATTCTAAAGGAAGTCCAAACAAAAGCACATCCCAGCAAGAAGATAAGAAGCTTGACTTGAATGATGGCGACGATGACACCGATGAGGATGATGATGGGCTCCCTCCATTGGAAGCCAATATGAATCGAACTAGGCCAGCGGACTTGCTAATGGATGAAGATTCAAACTCAGGATCAGATACAGATTCTTAAACTTATTATAAGATATGGAAATAACATTTGCAGCAGGTGAGACTGCTCGAAACATAGGTGACTTCATTTCATAGTTTTTTCATGACTATACTCTTGTAGTGGAGCCTGTCATAGGTATATATGCCTCTTTGGATTCGCAGTTATTATTATTATTATTTTGGAAAATGATTCATAGTTATGTTGCTTCCAACCTTCATCTGTAAACGTAATAAGTTCCATTTTATTGTATAACAAAAGTTTCTTCTCTTTGTCGCATTTTCTAACAAGAGCACGTCTATGGTGCAAGCTACTATATATCCTATACTTGAAATTGAGACATTAACTTCATCGCATTATCATCATTTTAACCTTGACGTCGATTATAAACTCAGATTACTAATCTAGGCGGATTAACCTCCTTTCAGAGATGGCCAAAGTCACATATTTTAACTTCTTGAGTGGAAACAATTTGAAATATTCAGTTCCAGCCTGACTACATAGTTAGGATGTCATTCACCTGTCAGGGATATCAGATTGCACTCACAAGGAGAAACAAAAGAAAATACGATATTCCTAGAAGCACTTTTATTTCATGGTATTGTTGGCTCCAAAACTGCGATTCCGCACCGAACCTCGGGCCTCGACACTTATTTACAATTGAAAAAGATTATTCAGGTGCATTAATCAAACCTCTGAACCAAATCAATGCGACCTTATCTCCTGAATATATCGACCAATTTGCTGAGCACCGATAAACAAGGCATCAATGACAAGGAAGACTCCGACCTGTTTTGTAAACAAGTTGTTATCGAATGAAGAAACAGTGACATGACTTACAGACCACAGACTACAACATCTCACAG
Source organism: Erythroxylum fimbriatum (assembly GCA_026770325.2). Taxonomy (NCBI): domain Eukaryota; kingdom Viridiplantae; phylum Streptophyta; class Magnoliopsida; order Malpighiales; family Erythroxylaceae; genus Erythroxylum; species Erythroxylum fimbriatum. The sequence continues at coordinate 4,032,631 of JANZLH020000129.1, read as the reverse complement.
AAATAGGAAAAGTAAGTTACCAGCCGGGCAGAGAATACCAGTGAATAACCCCAACCTTCCTTGGCAGCAACAGCTCGTTGTTGGTCAGTCCAACTGCAAGTAATACAGGAAATGACAAAAGATTTAATGCCCATAACATGTTGAATCTCAATCGTTTGATATATGGTGAAATAAGTTATTGGTTATCAGTGCCTGAAGGAAAAAAGGTTAGAAGGAAAGGGAAATTAAGCTTGTATGTATTACAAATAACTATATAGCAACTAGTTCAGTACTACACTCCTGGAGCAAACTGTCTAAAGCATTTGCCAAGACACAATGCACACTTCGAGATTTTAAGACAGAAGCCAACATATAGTCGAACAGATGACCCTAGGTTCGATTTGACATGAATAGCTCCAAATTGACAAGTGTTTCTCATCCTAGCTTGTAGAAAAAAAATTTCTGGATAACTTATGCTAGTCCCTAACATGTCAGCACGAAAATATGTTCTGTGCTGTATCCATGATTTTAGTTAAGATGGAAAAGTATAATAGTAAAATTTCCATTTTCATAAGCAAGCTGAATACTGAAATGCAGCAAAGATCAGGAGCATTACCCAAGGAATTCGGAAACCCCTCCGATTCCTGCAAACTTAAGAGGCTGAGGCCCTTCTCTTACAAGTTCCTAGTCCACATAAGACACTAAATCAGTTATCGTTCTCAATCAGTTACCAAAGAAAGTATGGAAAAGAAAAGATATAAGGAAAACAGGAATCGTGAAATTTAAATGGGATTCATGCTTTGCAATGAAAAATGCATGCACCTCTTCTTCAGCAGATTCTAGGCCACCCTGGACCCAGAAAAGGTTTTTGTATCCAGCATTTAACAGGAGTTCACAAGCAGCTAGAGATCTGCCAGCAAATTGAAGTTAAAATGAAGGGGAAAAAATCAAAGAAAATACATTTCATTCATCTAGCATAGCAATTCACCCACTTCACATCTATCTCTACAAAAAACCCATAAAGTTGCTGTATCTGTGAGCATTCGCAATCGTATTATGTAGTAGTTTTGGTAGCTACTTTAGAAGCCTTCACAGCTTACCGTATTCATGCTTCTTGGAAATCCCAAGTAAAGAACTATTTGATGCAAATGAACAAATTTTAAATGAAAGGCGAAAATGCAGTTCAGCCAATAACATAAGTTTGAGCACAGGATGTAGATCTGATTACGTATTCATGTCGCAACACCATAACCTAATCCTGAATTAAGACTTTCTCAGACTAGTAGATAATGATAATTTGCCACGTACATAAGAATAAATATAAACATTATGTCAGAAGCAGTTAATGATCGGTATATCCAGAAACATTAAATGCAAGTCAACGACAAAGATGCTAAACTACACTAATAAACATATTAACACAGTGATACTTTGAATTATGATCAGATTTCATTAAAAGTACACCTTAATCCTTTCTGGCATGCAACAATAAGGTCTGTGTCTTTTGGAAACTTCTCCTCAACCTGCGACAAGAATTGGCTGGCAAAGAAGGCAACTTATAAGTATAAAAAGCATTTTTTAGCATAAATGAATACACAGGAGGACAATTTCCATTATATAAAGCATACTTATTGAAAGATAATGTAGGCACCCCACTCCACCAACCTCCTACAGAGCACAAGCCATGTAAAGTGATAGTTACAATAAGGAAAGCCGGAAATGAACGAGGTCTGATAAATTGCAACCCCAAAGAGGAAAAAAATGTTTTTAAGCTCAAAGTTAAAGACTGCCATGTCAAGTCAACTAGCCATGAGGGATTGCTTCATTAGTATATCTATTCAATGGTGACAGAAGATGAAGGATGATTTGTATTTTCTTCCTACGATTCTTTATTTTCATCTTATGAAAGCAATAATATTAATCAAAATACACGCACAAACAAGATAACAAATCTTGGAATACCCATCATAAAGCTTGTGATTTTCCTTGAAATGTTTCCAGCTTCAAATCTATCATCCACTTCAAAAACTGGAATCCAAGTTGAGCCTTTAACCCATGCCTGAAAAAAAAAAGCTATTAATTAATTGGAAAATAAAATCACAGGACCCATGGATGACCAGAATATAACAAAGGAATAAAAGGGTAAATCTAATCCAGTTACCAGAATGTGAACAAAACCAAGCAGCCCAGTATAGACATCAACTCTCCAATATAATACTTTCAAATGAAATTAAAGATATCATCCTTTATACTGCATTATTCCAGAATAAGAATTTAAAGATATTAAAAGATATTGCAGGTCCAATTATCAGATTAAATTATTTAAGTCTGCAGTTGTTCTCTAAGCATAATAAATGAAATGCGAAATATGTTGATTGAACCTATAAATGTTCTTGAAGCATCATAAATGAAATGTCAAGTATGTTAATTTAGACTTAGGAACTAAAGACTTCAGGAAGTAAAGAAGCTGAAAAATTAGTTTAGTCAGAGTCCATATACAGGCAGAGAATTCACCTTCTTGCGCTCAGTAAAGGGGCGAACGTCAAGTAGAGTTTTGTTAGACAGTTGAATTGCGTACCCTGCTTCCCTGGGCAAAAGAACTTTGATTTTCCCTTCCCTGATCTACAAATATAAAAACAGTGACGTTCACCAACTGACAATTGTGTTCTATGCAAACAATCCCAATTTTCAATTGTCATTCTCCAGAAATTGCCCACGTAAACAAACTAAACTTGGTTTTGGTTAGAAAGAAAGCAAAATGGGCAGTTTCATTTTGTTATCAAACGGAAAACTTGACAGCAAGATTTGAACTTGTCCTCAGTATTGTCAATGATGACACTGGAGAAGCAAGAACTGGAGGAAACACCAAAATCCAAAACGTTTAAAGGATTAACACGAGTACCATCGCATCCCATCTCTTCTTTGCAGCAGACATATCTCTTATTTGCTTCAAATCATAGTCTTCGTCAACAGCTTGCATTTTCACAACATTCCCACGCTAGTAAAACGGAAAACCAGAAAAGTAGGAAAATGACAAACGATAGTCCTGTAGGAAAAACATGAAAAGAATATACAAAAGATAGGAACCCAGAAATGGAAGCTCACAGAAAAGTGAAATTGACCTACAAAACGTTTAGTTCGAAAACCGGAACTCGAACGCGGTCGCAGAGGTAGTGGCATAGAAGGGTTTAAGAAATGGCTTCTGCGTAACAACATTGCCCTCCTTTGTCGTCCAAAGTTAGAATGTGTAGGGGTCAACACGTTGGGGGAGGAAAGTCTCAGAGACTCCATTTTAGAACTTCAAGAGCTCTTCCAGAGAGTGAAGAGTCGAAGACACGGGGCGGAGAAGCAGCTGAAGTCAGAACTTGCTTTATCTGCTTGTTTCTCGTGCTGATTCTTGTGGGGTTTTGCGTAATCCGAAAAAACGATCCAAAGTTTTCGACAAGACGTCGTTTTGATGCACCAATTATGTAACCAAAACTAACCTGACCCGTTGTACTCCTTATATCTACAGGGGAATATCAATTTTTTTAATTTAAAAGTATTTGATAAAATTAATCGTTTATTATTACTTATTTATATTATCAATCATTTCACATAATTAAATAATTAAATATTTTTTAATTTTTTAAAAAATAAATAATCAGTCATTTATCAAACAAGATAATAGTTGTCCTAATATTTGCATACTATTTTAGTTTTATAACAGTTGTCCTCCATCGTTAAAAACTTGAATCGTAAACTTTAAAACGACGTCGTATGCTATAAAATAACACATGTAATATCGCGTATTTAAAACAACCTTATTTTGAAATTTATAATTAAAATTTTTAACCGAAATTAATAATAGAGGGATGAATGTTATAAATTCAAAATTATAGAGAATTGTTGATAATTTTTAAAAGTTAAGAATATATTAATTATATACTGAACCTCAATAGATCTAATAAATTTACTCCTAAAATAAAAGAAGACGAATATATCATAATTAAGGAAAAACAAAAAGCACTCGTCCTCGGTTATTCTATCACATCTTCTTAGCTATATTAGTTACGGCTGTTTATTTATTAACCATACTTAATTTATTAGCTAATTCAGTTAGTCAGTTTCTACTCTTATATAAACTTGAATTGTAAACTTTAAAACGACGTCGTATGTTATAAAATAACACATGTAATATCACGTATTTAAAACAACCTTATTTTGAAATTTATAATTAAAATTTTTAACTGAAATTAATAATAGAGGGGTGAATGTTATAAATTCAAAATTATAGAGAATTGTTGATAATTTTTAAAAGTTAAGAATATATTAATTATATACTAAACCTCAATAGATCTAATAAATTTAATCCTAAAATAAAAGAAGACGAATATATCATAATTAAGGAAAAACAAAAAGCACTCATCCTTGGTTATTCTATCACATCTTCTTAGCTATATTAGTTACCACTGTTTATTTATTAACCATACTTAATTTGTTAGCTAATTCAGTTAGTCAGTTTCTACTCTTATATAAACACTGTATATAAATACTTTCATTAGTTGCTAATAAAGTCACGCTTTACAATTCCCAAAATACGTTTTCTACATGGTATCAGAGCATCTTTTCCTTTTTGTTTTCCGCTTGCCAACTACTATGTTTTTCGTTTCCCAACTGCTCTGTTTGCTCATTTCTTCTTTACTTTTCTTGATCTTTACCGTTCTTGATCGTCAATGGCGCATGATGATCCTACTCTCCCTTCCAGTTCATATTACCTTCATCCTAATGAAAATCCAGCTTTGGTTCTCGTTTCTCCAGCTTTAACGAGCTCAAATTACCATTCTTGGTCTCGAGCAATGAAAATGGCTCTTACAACCAAGAACAAGTTCAAGTTCGTTGATGGTTCCATCAAACCTCCTCCTGTCACTGATCCGTTGTTTTCTGCCTGGGAACGATGCAATACAATGGTGATTTCATGGTTGCATCACTTTATTTCATCTTCGATCACAACCAGTGTGCTTTGGATTGATTTTACTTATGAGATCTGGAGCGATCTCCATGAACGTTTTTCTCAAGGAGACATTTTTCGCATTTTCGATATGCAAGACAAAATCTCGGCCTTCAAACAAGATGATTGTTCGGTCTCAGATTATGCTGATGGATCCCTTGCCCTCGATCACCAAAGCTTTTTCTTTGGTTATTCAACAAGAACGACAGTTAGCCGCTGGCTCTTCTCAAGTGTTTGTTAGCAACACTGTTCGCTAGAATTCTCAGCATTCTTCCAAGAAATCTCAGGCTCGATCTTCTGTTGATTCACGCTACTGCACCTTTTGTGGTAAATACAGGCACACTGTTGACACTTGCTATGAAAAGCATGGCTTTCCACCTAGTTACCGATCTCGTGGGAAGACTTCTCGTGCACATAACGTGTTTGATGATAATTTTGCACAATCTTTTGCCTCTTCATAGTCTCCTGCCATCTTACCATCTGATCCTTGTGTTAGCTTGACACAGGAGAAGTTACAACAGTAGCTGGCTTTGCTTCCGTCTTCAACCACTCCCTCTCAGCCTCATGTTACCAACCAAGTTCTTACTGCATCTTCTGCTCCTCCTTTGACTTAAGGTAATTCTTTTTCTTCTCATTGTTGGATACTCAATATTGGAGCTACTAATCATATCACGCACTCCTTGTCATTTTTTGCTTCTTACACACAAATTCAACCCATTAATGTCAATCTTCCCAATGGCTCTAAAGTCTGTGCTCAGTACTCTGGTACTGTCATTTCAGCAACAGTCTTTATCTTACCAATGTCCTTTACATATCTCAATTTACCTTTAATTTGTTATCTGTTCCTAAGCTGACTAGTATTTTGTCTTATTCCTTTGTCTTTTATCAATCTCATCGCTCTATACAGGCTCTAACCTCTATGAAGATGATTGGTACAGCTAAGGCTATCAGTGGTCTATAGATTTTGGACTCTCGAGTACGCACCTTCTCTGTTTCTCCTCCTACAGCCTTATCTGCTATCACTGCTTCCTCTAACCTTTGGCATCATCGTCTTGGTCACCTTTCTGATTCCAGACTGCGGTTGATGTCTTCTTATATTTCTTCTTTGTCTTTCACCGATAACTCTGCTTGTAAAGCATGCCATTTGGCAAAGCAAAAGAAAACCTCATTTCCTGTAAGCACTTCAGTATCAAATAAAATTTTTTATCTTGTTCATCTTGATATATAGGGACCCAATCCTGTTGTTTCTCTTACTGGTCATCGTTATTTTTTAACTATTGTTGATGATTTTAGTCGTTTTACATGGATCATTCTTATGAAATCTAAGTTTGAAACTCGTATGCATATTCAGAATTTTTATACTCTCATTGAAACCTAGTTTGCCACCAAAATCAAAGTTTTTTGTTGTGATAATGGATCTGAGTTTGACTTACCATCTTTCTATGCTTCTAAAGGTGTTCTTCATCAAAAATCATGTGTTGAAACCTCACAACAAAATGGCACTGTTGAAATAAAACATCAGCATATTCTTAATGTGTCTCGTGCCTTATTATTTCATTCTCATTTACCTGAGCATTTTTGGGGTTATGTTGTTCTTCATTCGGTTTTCTCATCAATCGCACTCCCACACCTCTTTTGGCCAACTGTACTCCCTTTGAAAAACTTTACAACACCAAACCTGATTTTAAGCCTTTAAGGGTGTTTGGTTGTCTCAGTTTTGCCACCATTCTTCATGCTCATCGCCATAAGTTTGATGCCAAAGCTCGTGAATGTATTTTTTTGGGTTTCCAACCAAATGTCAAGGGTTATGTTCTTTTTGACCTTTCTTCCCATCCTATATTTGTTTCCCGCAATGTTATTTTTCATGAATCTATTTTTCCATTTTCTCAAACACCTTTTTCCTCCTCTCTTCCATCTTTGATGTTTGATCCCTCTCTCATCTATGATTCCCCGTCTCCTTCTTCTCCTTCATTATCCGACCTTCCTCCTCAACCTTCCTCTTTACCTACTTCTTCCTTCCCATCTTCCCGACCTTCTCGTACTCGAAAGTTTCCTTCTCGTTTTGATGGTTATCATTGTTACTTATGCTCTGCTGATGCCAATCATCTTCATGGTCATACCACTCCACATCCTTTGTCTTCTTCTATTTCTTATTCTAATCTTTCTTCTTCTCATTTGCATTTTACCCTTGCTATAACCACTTCCAAGGAACCTAAGACTTATTTCCAAGCCAGTAAACATTCCCATTGGAGGGAAGCCAAGCAGGCTGAAATAGCTGCTCTTGAGCAAAATAACACTTGGATCATTATGGATTTACTTCCTGGCAAGACTGCCATAGGTTGTAAATGGGTTTACAGGATTAAACATCGCGCAGATGGTTCTATTGAGCGTTACAAAGCTCGCCTGGTTGCCAAGGGTTATACACAGACAGAAGGTGTCGATTACTTTGATACTTTTTCTCCTGTGGCTAAGATTACTACTGTTCGTCTTTTGTTTGCTCTTGCTGCTTCTAAGAATTGGTTTTTGCATCAGCTTGATGTTAACAATGTGTTTTTGCATGGTGATCTCCATGAGGAAGTATACATGACTTTACCTCCTGGTTTTGAATCTTCTAATTCTTCTTCTATTTGTAAGCTGCAGAAATCCTTAATTATATAGGCTTAAGCAGGCTAGTCAGCAGTGGTTTTCCAAGCTTACTTCTGCTCTTCTTTCTATTGGATATGTTCAATCCTCCTCTTATTTTTCCTTGTTTGTCAAGAAGGATGCCGTTTCTTTCATAACTTTGTTGGTCTACGTTCATGATGTTATCTTAACTGGTGATAACATGACTGAAATTGTACGGGTTCAGGATTTCTTGGATTCTTCTTTTCGGATCAAGGATCTGGGTGACTTAAAGTACTTCCTTGGTCTTGAAGTGGCTCGTACCTCCTCTGGCATTCATCTTTGTCAACGTAAGTATACTTTGGATATCTTGACAGAGATTGGTTTTTTGGACTGCAAACCTGCGAAAACTCCTATTGTCACTAAAGTGCCGAGGATTGCTTGTGATGATTTGCTTCCTGATGGTTCTTCTTTCCGTCAACTTATTGGTCGCCTTCTCTATTTGACTTCTACTCAACCAGATATTGCCTTTGCTATCCAACAGTTGAGTCAACATTTAGATTCACCCACCGTCACCCATCTTCAGGCTGCTCACCGTGTTTTGCGATACCTGAAGAGTTCTCCTACTCTTGGTTTGTTCTTCTCTGCTGCTTCCTCTCCTGTTCTTAAGGCTTTTAGTGATTCTGATTGGGCTGGTTGCCCTGAGACTCGTTGCTCCGTCACTGGCTATTGTTTATTTTTTGGAGACTCTCTCATTAGTTGGAAAGCTAAGAAGCAAACCACTGTTTCCCGCTCTTCCTCTGAGGTTGAGTATAGGGCTCTCGCGTCCACTGCTTCTGAGGTTCAATGGCTCCATTATCTCTTGCGTGATTTGCACTTACCTATTTCCGGCCCTACGACTTTGTTCCGGGACAACAATTTTGCCTTACAGCTTGCTGCCAATCCTACCGTTCATGAGCGGACAAAACATATTGAGATTAACTGTCACCTTGTTCGGGAGAAAGTCCTTTCTGGTGTTATCAAGCTTCTCCCTTGCACCTCCAAAGATCAGCTCGCAGATGTCTTCACTAAGGCTCTTGCCGCTGCTCCTTTTCACTTTAACATATCTAAGTTGGGATTGCTTTCCATCCATTCTCCAGCTTGAGGGGGGCTCTCGGCTATATTAGTTATGGCAGTTTATTTATTAATTACACTTACTATGTTAGCTAAATACAGTTAGTTAGTTTTTACTTTTTCATAAATACTGTATATAAACACTTTCATTAGTTGCTAATAAAGTGAAGTTTTTCCGATTCCCAAAACACGTTTTCTACAGAAAGTTTCCTGACATGGAACTCTAATTAAATCGCCACCGTGCATGTTCTGATGAAGAATAAAGTAAGCATAGCCATAGAACATATGGAGTCCGAATCCTCTGTCAAGGCTACCCTGTCTTATTCTGTCGAATAGCAATAACGACGTCGTTTTTGTATTAAATTGGACAGCGCTGTTAAATGTTGACAAACTGTCTGGGTCCCACCTGCTAGAGCCGATATTGACAGATCCAAAGCCAGCTTTTTGTTAGACAAAGCCATTTTTGGATATTTGTCAATGTTTTTTGAAAGCCAAATCCAAACAAAAAACGTTGGGATTTGTTGTTTATCGTTATTCTAAGAACAAAATTAATGATATTATAAAATATCATTAATTAAAAAAATAAATTATTAATAATAAGAATAATAGTAAGTAGAAAATTAATAATTATCAAAATTTATAACAATTAAATTTAATAAGAATAATTAAATAACCACAATAATTTTTAATAATAATATAATGGTGAATAATAATAAAGAATATAAAATTAGCACAACTTATAATAATTCCTGACATTATTTCTAAACTTACAAATTATAAGGAGATTATAATTATCATAATTGAAAACTCCTTAAAATAATAAGAATAATTAAAGAAACTAAAAGTTATTATAAATTATTATATAAATTAAATTAAAACTGATTATAAGAAAATACAAAAACGAGCATATAATTTTGTCCTTATTATTAATGACGAATTTAATAATATAATTTAATATAATCAATACCTAAATAATTTAAAATTAAATTAAAACTGATTATAAGGAATTAGCAAAAATAAGCATATACTTTTTTCCTCATTATTATCAAGAACAACATTAATATTAATGACGAATTTAATCACATAATTTAATATAATCAATAACTAAATATTGTAAAATTTTGATAATTATCAATTTTCTACTTACTATTATTATGAAGAATATATTAATTATTATTAAAATTATTATTATTAGTAGTAGTATTAGTATTATTATTATTATTATTATTTTATTATCCTTATTATAGGAATTATTATTATTAGTAGTAGTATTAGTATTATTATTATTATTTTATTATCCTTATTATAGGAATTATTATTATTATTTATTATAAGTTTAATAAATTTATTATTATTATTATGAATTTTATGATTAGTATGATTATTGATAATATGATTATCAATTTCCTTATGGATATTACATTTATTATTATAATAATAATAATTCAAATCTTTCCAAATGGCTCTCGTTCTCAATTTCAAGCAATCAGAAAGTCGAAAAACATAATTTTCTGGAAATAGCTTAGATCTGATTGCATATGTACTGTAGGTTGTACCACGATTGAACTCCACATAAACCAAATAATTTGTAAGATTTATGGGAAAATATTAGCAAGGAAAGCTTCCAAGTATAACAAGACATAAGTTGTTGACAACTTTGGAGAAGAGAAAATCAGATGGTCATGTTC
>JANZLH020000129.1:3942241-3954045 GCA_026770325.2 Erythroxylum fimbriatum | reverse complement strand
TATATTAACTTTTTTAATATTTGCAATGAATTTTATTTTTTTAAAAATTAAGTTAATATATGTTTAATTACTCGTATAATAACTTGTGAATTGAGTTATATATTTTACTTATTAGTGTTAATTACTTTTTTTTTACTATAATATAAGCTATTAAGTTTATAATAACCTCTAATTCATTGATTTGCTTTTTTATAAATTAAAAAGAAGAAGAACCATCACCTAATCTTGATTATAATGAATTTGAAAAGGTGATTTATGGAAAAACAAATGTATTGTCATAATAAAAGAATTAAAAACATCTACTGATGGTCAATTCATATCTTTTATTTTAATTATATTTAAGTTAAAAGTATAATGTATTACAAATTTATAATTGAGTTACTAATCTGTAGTTGATTTGAATGTAGTAGAACAAGTTGACGCAAATACTTTGAATAAAATCGTAGTTTATGAGCCTTTATATATTTTTAGAGAATTTGGAACTTTTGACGATGATAAAATACAACCTCCTTCGTAAATACAATTTTGATTTTTATTATTATTTTAAGTCTTATTTTAGACTCATATTTATGCATTATTAGTTCATTATATAATAATAGATATTAGTGTATTTTTTATTTCAATAAAATATTTTATTTTTACTTATTTTTATAAAATTTACTTCTTATCTATTATATAGCAATTATATAGCATTTTATTACCGATTAAACCTTTGAATCTTTCGTTTGATCAGCTTAATGTCCGATTCCGATCCAATTTTAAAACATGCATTGTTATTATAGGTGAAGACGAAACTTTGTCAACATCTCTCCACGACAACTTTTCATTGTCTGACAATTCGAGAACTCCTCCTGACTTACCATTACAAGCCACTTTTCTACATTCTCGTTACTTTCCCAATCCATATATAAAATTGTCCACTTGAATGTTAGAATTTCACCAGAAAACATAAAAAAATATAAGATGTACGGGAGTGGAGATACAAGAGTGGGAGAAGAACCAGTATGGCGACGGGGAGAAGAAGCATAATAATAAATGTACAATAAGTACATGAATCTAAAATTAGTTTTTTTAAAATATATTTATTAAATAATAAAAATACTTATGTGAAAAAAATAAAACACGTAACAAAAACATGAAATAAAAATACTAATATGATGTGACAAATTACGGTAGTAACATTATAACTAGACATCAAGTTATTATCACCGCAAGATAAAAATTCAAACATTTTAGCATCACATTTTAAAATTCAGTGAACTCTCTACTAATTTATGATAAAATTGCGTATTATTGGATCTCTCCGGATCTTACATATCATTGGGATTTTTTTTAAAGTTGTTATTGTTGTTGTTGTTGTTTTCGTTTTTTAATGGAATATTAAATTATTTCTTTTATCTTGTGTTATTTTTTGAATGGTTTTTAAAATAGAAAGAAATTACCAATTATACTTCCTCCTTTTATAAATGTACTTCAATTAGGACTACTGATTGATTTCAATGCCAACTTTAATGATCTTATTGTCATTATTTTAAATATAAATGTACGGAATTCACCGTGTGTATCCTGAGGTGAATTTCGTAGATCAACGAAGTACTCGTAAATTACTTTTAAAGACTGTTCACAGTATTAAAATTTTTGGGTTCAATTTTCTTAAAGTTTTTCAAATTTTGAAAGTGTTAGAAGTAATGATTACAATATGGAACCGATTTGGTCAGTTTAACAATAAAAATTTTGAACCCTCTAATTTTTTAATTTACTTTAATAATTCTTATTGTTAAAATCTGGTCAGTTTATTAAGTAATTTATTAGTATTTGTAAATTAATTAATTTTTATAATCCTAAATAAATCAATTAATTTATATTTAACAGTTTTCTTTTTTAATTAAGCTTCAAATCCTTCGATAATAAGGACAATCTTTTTGAAAAATATTTAAAATTTTTCAATTTTACGAGTTTTATAATGTTATTATAATAGTTAAACTTTTTAAATTAACTTAAACACTAATTAGAAGTAAAGAATTTGTTCATCGATTAATGAATATTATTTATTCAGAACATAATATTGTTGAAGGACCATTTATTTAAGTAAGGATATCGTTTTTCCTCTTTTTACATAGAATATATAATATGGATCAGTAAATTGGTGATTTTTGTATATGTTGTAACTTACAGGATGAACGTATAAATACATAAAATATAAGAGGTAAATGTAACAAACTAATCTGATCAAGGACTATCGTAACTACCTGGACTCAGCCACATTTGACTTATTCCTATTACGCCCCCGCAAGATGAATTCGCGAGAAGCTATATTCATCTTGGTGTGAAAACTCTCGAACTTGTGGCGTGATAGTGGCTTGGTTAAGGCATCGGCAGTCTGATCCATAGTCGAAATGTGAGAAACATTCAAAGCTTGTTGTTATATCTGTTCCCTGACAAAATGATAGTCCAAGGCTAGATGTGTCATACAGGAATAAAAAACCGGATTGGAACACACATACGTAGTACCTAGGTTGTCACAATAAATTCGTGGCTTGTTAGGAAGTTGAACGTGTAATTCCAACAGAAGATTACGAAGCCACATTACTTTGGCAGCAGTATTGGCAACAGCTCGGTATTCCGCTTTTGTAGAGGAGTGGGAAATAGTGTGTTGGCGTTTCGAGCTCCACGAGATAGGATTGCCACCAAAATAAATAACATAAGCAGATATGGAAATTTTGGTGTCAGCATCTTCTCCCCTGTCCGCATCACTGAAGGCCTGAAGTTGAAAGTGTGTCGGATGATAGAGTTGTAGTCCAAAGTCATGAGTGTGTTTTAGGTACCGAAGTGTACGTTTTAGCTGTTGTGTGCATGAACTGCGACAGATTATTAATTGCAAAACTCAAGTTAGGTCTAGTCTCGTGAGTGTGACATACTGTCACGCACCTAAAATACTACGGTATAACGTGCCATCAGCAGCAGTAGAGCCATCATCAAGTTTTAACACGGCGGACGGGGAAACTGGAGTCGAACAAGGATTGCAATCAGCCATTTTAAACTTACTGAGTAAGTCATGGATGTAGCGTTGCTGTGACAAGAATAACCTATCGGCATTTGGTATGAGTTCAACACCCAAAAAGTAAGAAGGAGTACCCATGTTTTTCAGCGAGAAGGCTATGGAAATATCTGCAATAAAACACTGAAGAGCCTTGGCCAAGTTCCCGGTTAGTAACAAGTCATCTACGTAAACTAGAAAATACATGACCACATCTTTGTAATGATATATGAAGAGTAACGAATCGCAGTGGCAACTCACAAAACCATACCGAAGGAGAAATTTGCGTAACTCCTGATACCATGCCCGAGGAGCTTGTTTCAAACCATAAATAGCCTTACGGAGCTTACAAACATGCGTTGGATAGTCTGGATGGATAAAGCCCAATGGTTGTTGCATGTACATAGTGTTAGTAAGATGTCCCTGGAGGAAGGCATTATTATCATCCATCTAATGTAATAGAATTTGCCAGTGCCAGAGATAATATCACTTTGACCGTTTGACGGTTGGCAACCGGAGAAAAAATTTCTTTGTAGTCAATCCCAGGACACCAACTGTAGCCTTTTGCTACGAGGCGAGATTTATGGCGAGAGATCGAGCTATCAGGATTTCTCTCTGTACAAAAAATCCACATACAACCAATTACATCTGTGGCTTCTTTAGTTGGAACAAGTGACCAAGTGCTATTTCGCATTAAAGCATCATATTCTGAAAAGACCGATGTGCATCAGTGAGGTCTTTTTAGGCCTTGGATGATAGTGCGGGGTTCATCGGTGACGGGTAGAGGATGTTTGGTGACGTTGAAAGTTTTGGGTTTGAATTTATTGTTTTAGGCTCAGGTAACCATGGGATGAGTGCATTATGGGGGTCATGTTGTGATGGTGGAGCAGTCGAGGGAGGTGGGTTTAGTGGATCACCAGTGGTACTGTTTGGGATTGTGATTGGGGTGACGGAGGAGAGGTGTCAGTAGACGCTGTTGGTGTAGGCAGCGCGGGAGATGCCACATGATCTACAGCTAGGAGTTGATGGGAAATAGGCCAAACCTAGGTTTGACTGGGTGAGGGAGGAGATGAAGCGGGAGACAAACTTAATGACTCATAAGGAAATTGATCTTCAACAAACACAACATGTCTGGAGACATAAATTTTGTTTGTTTTCATATCAAGACATAGGCACGCGAACTAGGTGAGGGAGTATCCGACAAAGATACACGGTATTGATCTTGGTTGAAGTTTATCGAATGTATATGGGCGCAACCACGAAAAGCATAAACACCCGAAAGAGTGTAGATACTTATGATTTGGCATTAAACGGAAAAGAATTTCAAAAAGAGTTTTCATTGCCAAGGTGGGAGTGGGTAAGCGATTGATAAGGTAGACAGTAGTTCGAGTTGCAAAGGACCAAAAACATAAGGGTAGGTTACTTTGGTGGAGTAGAGCCCTAGCAGTCTCAAGTATGTGTCGAGGACATCTTTCAAACATGCCATTTAACTTTGGAGTGTGTGGAGGGGTTGTTAGGTGGGTAATACCATTGTTGTCAAGAAAAGATTTGAGTTCAATAAACTCTCCTCCATTGTCAGTATACAAGGTTTTAATAGGTGTTTCAAAATATTGTTCAACAACATTTTTTAAAGCGATAAATGTAGAGAAAACATCTTACTTATTTTTCAATGGATAAAGCCATACGTATTTTGAAAAATGTTCAACAAAGATAACATAATAGCGAAAACCGTCGAACGAAAACAATAGGCAGGTGCCCAGACATCAGAAAAAATTATTTCCAACAGCTTATTACTTTGTAAAGAAAGAGTTGAAAATGGAAGTTGGTGGCTTTTGGCACACTGACAAGACGTACATGTACTAAACGCTATTGAATCAAAAGCTAACTTATGACGTGACTGTAAATAGGTAAAGATTTTATTCAAAGGGTGACCCAAGATATGATATAGGACTGGTGAATTAGGAACTCTGGCATAAAAAATGGTTGGTTTGTTCGACGGGAAGAAGAGGTCGTAAATATCATTGTGGCATGAACCCGTGAGCAGCACCGCCCGCATCTGTAGATCCTTCACTTGAAAATGGTTGGAAAATAATTCGATTGAGATGTTATTCTTGGTGCACAATCGTTTAACGGAAATTAAACTTTTGTTAATGTTAGGCACATGTAAAATGTTGTCAAAAACAATCAGCGTAGATTTAATTGCCAGAGAGAAACTACCGGTGTTTGCAATTGGAAGTTCGTATCAATCGCCGACTTGCAAACAATCACCACCTCCATATGGGGAGTGAATAGACAGGTTCTGAAGATTGTGTGTCACATGATGAGTGGCTCCCAAGTCAAAGATCCACTATCCTTGATTGGCTGCAATCGAGGGAGCTTAAGGTGTGTCTGGAGTCTGCACAAGATGTACACTTGGCCTGGTTTATGTGCGGTTTCGTGCAAGTCTGTCATGGAGATCCCAGCAGGTCTTCGTTGTGTGTCCAGGCTTGTCGCAGTACTGGCAGATGGGTGAGCTGGCATGGTGATGCAGACGAGGTAGAGTGAGGCGTCGAAGTATGCCTGGGCGTCGAAGACTTGCTCTGAGGATAGCGAGATGCACGGGCAAGCTGGTGCGAGTGTTGTCGGGTAACGACATGAACAGTAGGTGTAAGAACAGAATCGTCAAGCCTAGCCTACCTTGCGAGAAAACGCTCAAAGTAGAGCAGTTTCTCACGAAGATCAGCAAAGTTAATCGGTGTTTCCCAGGCGCGTATAGCGACACTGACCTCCCTGAAATCCGCGGAGAGGCCATTGAGCGTGTGGATGACGAGATCGGTGTGCTCACAATTGCGATTTCATTCGCGATACTTTTGATTTCCTTCAAATAGTCGGACATAGAAGTGTTGCCTTTTCGAATTGAAATCTGTCTCTCCTTGAGAGACGTGAGTCTCGAACGAGATTTTCCTGCAAAAGTTTTCTCAAGGAGGTCCCAAGCCTCCTTTGATGAGGTAACAGAAGCAAGTAATGTTGCATTTGTTTCCGCAACAGTGGTCATAAGTGCATGGAGGATAAACTGGTCTTGTCGGATCCGCAAAGGAAGATCGGGGCTATCACTTGCAGGACGTGGGATTGAGCCGTCCACATAGCCCTTTACATTATATCTAATGAGGAGAGCGTTCACTTGTACTCTCCAAGCTGGATAGTTCGCACTTGACAGTTTCGAGCCGAAAGCGAAACCCGTGTTAAAGACAACTAAATTCGGTGGCAATGTTGCATATGGAATGTTTGTTGCCGTAGAAGATGAATATAGAAAGAGACTTTGTCCTCATTCTCAGTCTTCAGTTATATGGGGTTGTTCTTGTGATCAAGTCTCACATTCTTTACCACCCACCATCATAGAAACCGTATGTGAACTTTGCTATATATGTGGTTTCCGGATCAGAGATTTAGAAAGAGCCAAACATGTATATATGTACAAACCAACAGCTATGATCATTCTTGTTCTTTTCAATTATAAGTTGGATTCACCGTTTTAAGAGACGTGAAAATTCTAATGAAGATGCACAGACGTTGATCTTTTAGTTTAAAAATTATCTTCCTGAAAGCAACGCCATGATCAGCACCGTGACAGAGAAGCTCCTTAATCTTAATTAGCTAGCTTTTAAGAAACTAATTTACAAAACCATTTGCTGTAAATCCTTGAGTAAAATGTGCCAAATTAGTTGGTAGGGAGAACTTTGACTGATCAAATCCATAGATTTTATGATACTTCTTAGTTATTTAAAGGATATGATTATGTTTTATAGAAAAGGATATCAAAACTCACAAAGAAGGTAAATTTTAACAAATTAGAACTTCTTATTCAATATCTTATTATCTTGAATATGATTCCGTGATTTATTATAAAAAAAATAAACTATGAGCTTTGATTAGTTAAATTATATCTAAAGATAAGAAGTTAAAGCTCAAACACTTGTTTTGTGTTATTTCATTTCCAATAGATAAAATGTTACATTTGAATTATTTATAAAGTTATGCTTATTTTGCTTGTGAATTATAGTTATGATTATTTATAAAGAAGATGTTTTTTTTCCATTATGACATCAAGTTTATAAAATTATAAAATATAAATTCAGGTGTGGTTGAGTGACAGGGACTTATCCATCCTTAACCAAAGGTCAGGGATTCGATCCTTGACTTTGGGTATGGAGCAGCCTTAAATCCTTAGGCCAGCTGTCCCACCCTGTGAGGTGCCTACAAACCAGCGAGGGGATTAGTCACTGAGTCTACCGGTGGATACCCTGGTCTAAGACAAAAAAAAATTATAAAATATAGTTTAGGGAAAAAAAAAACACAAATAACACAAGGGTACGTTACATTGGAGACACCAAAAGCTCCAAAATGCCGTCCTGCATTCAATTCAGTGGCTATGGATTTGCTGATGTTCTCAATGTTACATGTCCTTGTCTCACGGTTTATATCAGGGAAAAGATAAAAAAGAAACAACAATTTCCATAGCAAAACGACCTTGAGCTCTCAACCATAACCAAGCTTCTTTGTTCCTATCTCTTTCTGCAGGGAACCATGATGGAGATGAGGTTTAACAGGGTTTCATCAAGAGAAAGCTCTTTACTACAGCAAAAGAAGTTATCAGAGCCAAGACGAAGCTTGAGAGCCGACCATGCGCCAGACCTCACAGATTTCATGAATGACATGTTCTTTGGAGCATTGAATTCTGATGCGAAAGCGTATAACTTGACTGGCCATGCTTTGGATGGTTGCGAAGAATCTTTTGATCAAAGTACGAGGAGTAACAACAGCAGGTTGACTCAGGAGTGGCTCAGTGAGGCCAGGCGCATGATGGCCTCTTCTCCTGCACGTGAAGATATGACTCCGGCTAGACTCGCTGGATCACCGAGATTCAACGGTGGGATTCCGGGTAGACTTTCAACATCCTCTATAGAGATAAAAGACCATCTCTCCAGGTCTGCAAGAAGGTATGTTCTTATTGGACTTTATTACGTTGGTTAAAGCTGTGGTTTCAGTTGCAGATAGTCTGTAATGTAATACCTTAAGGGATGGTTTGACTTCTGAAAGTTTAAGCTAAACGTTATGTTTTTGTATCTACAGAAACAGAGCTCTGGATGGATTCAGTGAAGAAATACTAACAAGAACTGTGAATCACAGTCGAAGTAATTCATCAGACGTGAAGACCAAGTCTCCCTCTGAAGCATTTCCAGTGTCACAGGTTCAGAGCTGGGTCTCCAATGTTCTTAACCCCTCCAATCCCACACTTCCACCTGATCCCACCAACCCCTGCCAAGGGAACAACCTCTTCCATGAACCGACGGCGCCACCTCTGCCGCCACGATCGTCAATCCACCGTAAATCCCGCTTCCAAACCGAGACTCCGTCCTCCCCTACCTCTCAGGGAATTCCAGTACCTCCACGTAGAAGTTTCAAGTCAGCTGCAGATAACCAGCTGCTCTCTCCGCCGAAAAACTTGGTCGAGTCGGCTCACAGGAGATCCATATCGAAGTCAACGTGTTCAATGGAAAAAATTGCACCAAAGTCTAACGCAAATGGGTGGCAAACGGAAGGAGATGGCCAAACACACCTCAGTCTTAATTCCTTCCTTAAGGAGCAAAGAACAAAGATCGGAAGCATAATGAATAATGAGAACCATACCAAGGCCAAAATCATCCTCCCTGGTCCTTCAAACAGTTGAGTACATTTAATACTATGTTGCCATTACTCTATCTTGTTTTGGGTTTCAAATGTTGATCAATGGGATTAATGCAGGTACTAGCTCAATGGTGGCAGCAATATGCTATGCATGGTGGTTGAACAACAAATTCTTGAAGAATAAAGGAAAGAGTGAGGGAGAAGAAGAGGGTTCTGTTGTTTTGCCTGTGATGAATATAAGAAGATCCAAAATGTGGAAACAAAGGCAAGCTGCTTGGCTATTCCACCATGTCGGCCTCGATGCTACCTCCTTACTCTTTGCTGATGAGGTACTTCCGCGTATAATATGCCATTTGTTTTGAACTGCACAATTTTTTTTAAAGTCGCTAATTTCTGAACTACCAATTGGTGTCAGGTGGATTTGGAGAGTTTGCTGATAACTGGACGTTTGACAGTCCTTGTGGTAGGGCAAGATATCCTCAAAAACAATGGAGAGGTGAGTACATGTTCAGGAGATATCAAGATTGAATATATTGTCATTTCTGGGATAGCTTGTACCATTTTCAAAACATAGTCAACTTTCAAGCTTAATGGCTTTGTAGGCTGGATCTATGTGCACTACTCTTACAGACAATTACTGTGAAGATGCCTACGATTTGCTTCAAACACCAGAGCTGAAAAAACTTCTGGTAAGCTGCAGGTAGTCTTTGCATCAACAACTCAACTGTAATCAATCTATTCTCAACGGTTTCTTGTTTTGCAGCTCTCAGGAATCCTGTTGGATACGCATAACTTGGGTGCATCAAATAAGCCTACGACAAGAGATTCAGAAGCAGTTCAATTGCTGCTAGTTGGCTTGGCCCCAAACTATAGGACAGCTCTTTTCGAACAATGTATGTATACTTCTTTTTCACTCTCTGCAACACAAAATGAGATAAATTTGATTTTAGTTCTGTGTTTCCTGACCGGACCTTCACTTTTCTTTTCTTCTCTCCATCAGTGGTGAAAGATCGAAGAGACAGTTCCTTCTTTGAAGCTTTGCGCCGAAATTATGGAAGACCTCCAAGTGATAGTAGGCAATCTTGCATCTAATCAAAATTCTGCCCCCACATTGCATTGTAGTTTTATACACTAGAAAGAAAACTTATTACATTACTTGTACCATTCTGGTTTGTGTATATTTACTACTTATTAGGCCTGGCCCAAAATTTTTTAAATGCCCGTAGCTCAATTCGATTTCAGGTTTCTTTTAGAGTTCGAGCTAAACTATTAGGTTCAGACTTCAGACTGCCCTTTTTTCTGAATTTGACATTTGAAATAACTTTTTAATTTAGGCCGGCCTGGACTTTTTTACCAACCCTTCTTGCTTAACCATGATTGTGCACAAGTTCAATTAGACTATGATGACTGCAGGCAACAGAGAAAGCATAGGACAGATGGAGAACAGAGTTACAGAAAGAAGGTCAATTTCTACCTCTCCTCGTGAGGATGGCAGACACAATCCAGACAAGAATTCCCATGAAATAGTAGGAACAGCCAAGAGGGATGCACCGAAATCAGGCAATCTTTACCTTCCAATGTTTTACGAGAAATTTAATTTTGGACTCTAAAACTGCTCCTGACAACTTTTAAGCTTTTGCAGCTAAACAAACTTCTGCATCAACCCCCACGGCAGTACCAGTTCAAGCAGCCCCTGATGCCTCTAAGGGAAAGAACAAGTTCTTCCTGGCAAAGATTTTTGGTTTTGGTCCAAAATGAGAAGACCGACTATGAGCTTCCCTTTTTTATTTTTTTACTGTAGATTTCCATACACTATAAAACTTGAGCGTGATGCAGCTGCAGAAACTTTCTTCTATTCCAAGAATGGATTCCCAACAGCCAAGCAGAATGTTCTAAGGACATGATCCAAACATTCGACTCTGTTTTGTGTAATTATATTGTATTTTTTTAATTTAGTTATTGGAATAAAAATCTTCTTATTCATTTAAAAAAGTAAGTCATTGAACAAAAAAGAACTTCCTAAAGAAAAACACTCAAGAAGATGAAAGTGGGTTTGCACACGTGTTAATATCTAAAGCTTTAGAGAGAGGTGTTTAAAATGGTATGAATTGAATTGAATTCAATTCAAGTGTTTGGAAACAGAAAAAAAAAAAGAGATGGATTCAATTCATACATAAATTGAACCCCATCATCTTATATAAATTGAATTCACTTGAAAAAGTATATAATTAAATTACGAATTAAGACTTTAATTTTTCTTTTGAACGTTGAAAATATCCTTCCAATAATATCCATCTAACCCTACCATATATCTCTTCACCTCAAACAGCCCATCTCACCTCAAACAACCCCTTCTATCAAGAAACGGAACAACAACACTCTCTCCACGAATCCGCACCTTCTACCATATCCAGGTTTTTTCTTTTCCTTATTCATGGGTGTCTCTTCTTTTTTCGTTTTTTTGTCTATGATCATTGTTCTCTTTTAGATCCATCGTTCGATTTAGCTTCTCTTTTCATTTTCCCACCCTGTTTACATTCTTTTGCATTTCTCGAATTTGTTTGTATATATCTAGGTTTTTTTGTTTGTTTGTTTTCGGCTACATTTTAAGTGAATCTTACTTCCATTTTAGTCAAGGGTAAAAATGTCATATGAAATAATTGAATTCATTTTGATTGTGTTCCAAACAATGTAATTGAATTCAGTTCTAATATTACTAGGTTCATAGACGGAGTTATTTGCACTGGGCCCCCCAAGATTTAAAAAAATTAAATATTTTTTTATTTTTAATATATATCAAAATATTTGATAACTGAACAAGACCCTCTCTTGAAGTGTGTCGCGTCGCCACCGTCAATGTGATTTGTGAAAGACTGTATGAAGAGGGGTGTTTCAAAAATTTTCTTTCACATGGAGGTGACTAGATATTAACCCCACAAGGTTTTGAACAAATTTCAAGGACAGACCAGTGCCAACATGAAGAGCAGTCATGGGCTTTTCAGTGACATCGACAGTTATTAAATTAAGATCTTCCTTAAAAAAGTTAGAAGCGGTGGTCCAATCACCTTCAATGGCAGCTTTGTACAGTGGCAAGTAACGATCG
>JANZLH020000129.1:3869341-3893151 GCA_026770325.2 Erythroxylum fimbriatum | reverse complement strand
TATTATTTATAAATTAATATTTATTTGAAATATATTTTAATTATTAAATCAAATTTTAAATATGTTGTCTTATCAGTTTAAATTCTTGTATCTACTCGTTATTTACCGTAAAGGATAATCCCCTTAAATCAAGATTAGTTCAATTACCCTAGAGGATGATTCCCTTAAAATCAATATTTCAGGCTTGGAATAATATTTATTTTTTGATAGATTCATAATTTTGATTGCATTTTTTTAAATAATGACAAAATTCGCAATCACTACTATGTAAATTGATTTAGCCCAATACATTATGGGCTCAATGTTAGGCCCTTAGAGTAGGGGCAAGATGGTCAATGTAATATTTTTGGATCATAAACCCCAAATTCCACTAAAAAGAAATCAGCCGGAGCAAGCAGGGTTTTTCGATTTGTCCCTGGAGCCAACCCTCTGCGCACGTAAGAAGTCGGAATCATTTTTCCGTTTTTCCATACTTTCCCTCTTTTTCTTGTCAGCCAAACAGTGTTAACAGTCCTATCTTTTCTTTTTCTTGAAATGAATTTTAGGTTCTGTTTTAAAGGAAAAATGCACTCTCTGTGCGGGCGCTTAATTAGGAGACGAATCCTGAATAGTTCTAGTATTGCCCATTTGAAATGTAGTACAGCGTATTTCGCTGGTGGTGGCGGAAATAATGTTCATGAATTGGCTGTTTTAAAGTCCGATCCTTCAGTTCCACATACAATTTCTGCTTCAGAGAATCCATTTTTACGGTCATTTCACCAGTTCGCTTCTCGCCCTCCGGTATATTTTGAATGCGCACCTTTCTCTATTTCCCAACTCGTGCTTCATTATTTTGATGGGATAATTTTTTAGTTAATCGGGTTTTTAGTTCTTTATTGATTGGGATACAGCTTAGGTTTAACTTTAGTTTGATTGGTTCTATTTGAATGATCAGTTGGCAATTTTATTCGTATGTGTTGCTGGGATATTAGTGAAGATACCAACTTTGTGAAATTTTCTTTTGAATGGAAATTGCGGTTATAGAATAAGTTGAATGTTTTGCTTGTGGGGATTGCTTGTGAAACGATCAGCCATTTAACTACTGGGTGTTTAGAAAGTTTCTTTATCTGGAGCTTAATAGATTTGAAAATCTTTTGGCAGT
This sequence comes from Erythroxylum fimbriatum, assembly GCA_026770325.2. Classification (NCBI taxonomy): domain Eukaryota; kingdom Viridiplantae; phylum Streptophyta; class Magnoliopsida; order Malpighiales; family Erythroxylaceae; genus Erythroxylum; species Erythroxylum fimbriatum. The sequence continues at coordinate 3,892,010 of JANZLH020000129.1, read as the reverse complement.
CGAAGTTGTATCATCAAACAGACATGTTCCTGTTTTCTGTCAGTAATAGTAGAATTCCTGGCCTTGATCCATCATACTGGGCAGCACTCAGGCCTCATTGCCCAATTAGGAGCATAGCTACTGAGGGAAATCCAGTGGAATCAGGTTTGCAAGATTGTTCGACACCCATGACTGATGTTGCTCCTCGAATCAAATTTAAGAGACTTGATAAAACTGCCAAGCACATAATGCAGGCATGCGTATTCATCTCCTTATATTTGTAATTTAGGATAGCATAACTGTGACGATTTCATTCTTCACTACAATTAGCATCTTTACTTTTACCGACAGATTCTGGATAAGGAAGCAGTGGAGGAAGTAAGATCACACAGGGAGATTCCTGATATAAAGCCTGGTTATATTGTAGAACTCAAAGTGGTATGACAAGTTATTTCTTGATTCAGTCTGCGAGATGTGTGACAAGAAAGTATTATAAGTTATTTTGTACTAATCCTCTCCTCCTTTTTATGGTGTGCAGGAAGTACCTGAGAATAAGAGACGCGTTTCTATTGTGAGAGGTATTGTTATAGCAAGACGTAATGCTGGCTTCAATACTACATTTAGATTGAGGAGGATAGTGGAAAAGGGAATTGGTGTTGAATCTCTATATCCACTGTAAGCCTCAACAGCCTTGTTCATTTTGATCTAGTTGTAGTTTCATTGGTATGTATTACCTATGTGGTGCTGCCTATCACTGAATTCTAACATACAGAAATTCACTCTGTATCTTGCTGTTTTCTACTCGTGGGTGGCTTGGAAGAGCATGTGATTTGATAATCTATGCTTCACTTAATAAATCACCTTCTCTTCTGTTCTGAATCATTGATTGGATCTTGCAAGAAAAATCACAATAAATATATGCTCCACATAATAAATCAGCTTCCCTTCTGTTCTGAATTATTTAATGGGTCATGCAAGAAAAACAACATAATTCATGACTGGTTAAAGGATCTTTTCTAGTTCTAGATCTGTAATTGTATTGGGTTAGATCAATATTTTCAGCGTGAACTTGGTAGATCGCTAGGAGACTGAATTCAACACTCACTGATCTTACGTGAAAACGACATCTTTGTCAATGACAAAAATCAAAATCAAGGAGAAGGTAACTCTTGGCAGAAAAGTTAAGTGAATAAATAAAGAGAAGTTTCTATGCTTTTAACTTTTCCTTTTCTCATTTTTCTGAAGTTTGGAATTGAACTATCGGTATGTGCATAGTATCAGTTAACTAAATTTCACAGTTACAGAAACACTCTAATTGGAGGGTGCTAACTTACACACTAATTTAGAGGGTTGGGAGTTGGAATACTGGCACAACAACATTATCTCGTATCGGGTATCCATTACCTGCTATAAGAGTTTGTAGTAATTTGACCCTGGTGCTTACTCTTTCTCCTATTTGGACATCAAACCAACCCTTTGTTATTGATATTTAGGACATTATCCAGACTAAAGTTTCTTGCAGTTGGGATTATGAATAATTTTTGTTTACAGTTTGTTACCAGAGAGGATTGTCCTTGTTTCTTTTCTATTTGCTTTTAATTGCTTCATGGTACCCTAAGAGTAGTTTGTGAAAACAGGTACTCACCTAACATAAAGGAGATAAAAGTGCTGGACAAGAAGAAGGTGAGAAGGGCCAAGCTTTACTATCTTAGGGAAAAGATGAATGCGCTGAAGAAAAGTTGAGGATAAGCAAGAAACGTCCGCAGAGATGAACTGTTCGTGCCATTACGGAAGTAGTTGGGCCATGTCCTTTACTGACAAAATTTTCTTAAATCCAGGAAAAAGAATTTAAAGGATAAGCAGAACACATTTGTGGATCAAATTTTCATTTCAATATAGAGATGGTTGGGCCAGATAAATTGGTGAGAGCAATTTCAAATTATAGTTGTATGTTTCTTTTTATCTCAATATCTTTGAGATATAAATCATGGATTCTTAGATTATAAGATGTATGCACACTGGTGCTTCCCTTTTGGCATTCACAGCCTGTCTCCAATCAGTCTTAGATTTGTCAGTAGACATTGCAGCACAACCATCATGAGGAATTGTACAAGTACATATTTGTCTCCAGGTTTATCCATTATGTTCCCTACATCATTGCTTTTTTTTATGTCATAGTGCATCACAGCGTATCATATCCTTTATGCATACTGGGCACAGTATGTTGGATACTGCACTGGATGGGTGCATAAGTACTAATTCACATTCATGGAGTTGCAGAACCAATGGGTTTGGCAAAATTTTCCTAATCTATGTTGCGGAGACTGAAATGCCTGCTGTAGACTCTTGAGGTGTTCATTATAAGGGAATTCACTAGCCGTTTCCTCCAATCATTACAGATAACCATCTCTGGAGAAAATTCTGCCTGTTGAGATTATTCTATTGCTCTTTGGAGTCAACCATATTCTTTACTAAAGTTCCGGATCTTATAGTTGGTTGATGATCTGGAAACCTGTAAGGTGGGCAAAAGTCTCATAATTACATTGGAGAATAAAAACTTCTCATGTGAGCTGCTGCTTGCTAGCAGCCTAGGAACTTCTCGCTTTCATTCATATTCATTTTAGAATTAACAAACCTCCTCTACTCTCTCTTTTCTGCTATAACAATCTCTTATGTAATGTAGCCACAGGCCACAGGGAAACAAAACCTTTCTGGGTCACAGGCTGAAAGTGGACATGTGATGTTAGTACTTAGTACAGTAAAAGCTTAAACATTTAAGAGATAAGGACAGATAGTTGCCTTTATTGCACAAGGAAAATAAACGAAAGTGCCTGTTTAACCTTCTTCTTGTAGTGTAACCCGATCAGATCATTTGTTTTTATTACTCTATTTTTATCTTGTTTTATGAATATGTATTTATTTATTTTTTGTAAATCTTATTTATTAAATGAATGGATGTTCATAAAATAGGTAAGAACAGAGCAATAGAAATAAGTGATTTGTTATTTCTTTAAACAAAACTGACTTATTCTTATTACTCTGATTACCCTATTTTATGAGTATTTATTTATATAATAAATAGGAAAATACTCATATATCATAATAAGCACGAGATAACGAACAAGTGATTTAAACTGTTTGCTTGTATTGTCACATTTGCATGTTGGTTCATTTGAAAATAACTTTTTTATTAACTAGGGGTAAGGTTACGTATTATCGGAATCTTCAAACTTTGCTTCGGTGCGAAAATTCTAAGATATGATGATGATGATGATGATGCTCGTATTATCACTAAACAGCAGTCCAATCCTAATGGCTTTTCAACTTTTGAACGGCAGTTATCATGTCCTTATCATTTTGAACAGTAGCTAATTAATTCTTTTTAGATTGATATTTCGATCTGCAGTAAAATAAAAACATACATGATTTTACCATTTTAAATTTTTTTACTAAATATTAAAATTAAATTTAATGACAATTTTTAAATATGTTTAACATTTAAAATTTTAAACAATAGAATTAAGATATTTATTTATTTGTTTCTTTGTCTCTTTTTATTAATTAATTAAAAAATGTTACAGTGACTGAGGAGCCAAGAAGTAACAGTCAGCTCTGCTGATTCGGGTAAATCTCTATTTTGGCTTTTTCTCCATTTATAATGTATATAAATATATTTCAAGATTTTCCTCTGCTGCTACGCTTACCTTCCACGTTTAAGCTTTTCTTCTTCTCTGTTTCGCAAACTCTCTGTTTCTCCTTCTCTCTCTCTCTGTCTATTTCTCTCTACTCGTCATTTACACCTTTGTTTTCATTTTTCTTCATTTGGGTTCTTCGTCTCTTTTCATGTTCCCTGTTCGTGGGTGACTCTTACATTTCAGGGTCAGGAATTGATATTGTTGGAATTCGATTCTCAGGTCTACAGTTTGATCTCTTCATCTTGTATATTGAAAAAGAAGCTGCTTTTTTTTTTTTTGTTCGGTTCAGAGACCAGGATGCCGCAGGAATCGTCGTCCGATCAAGACCCGGACGATGCCGAAGTAGAGTTCGTCGAGATTGACCCCACTGGTCGCTATGGTCGGGTCTGTATTTTCTTACATTTCCCCCCTTCTTTCATTTTTAATGTTTTGCTATCTGTTTCTGTTTCCGCTTTAGTTTGATTAAATTTTAGGTTGGGCTTGTGAGAAATTAGCTTAATTTTGTTGCTTAACGTTGTCCGCCCCTCTATTGTGTTTGTTCGTTGCAGTACAAGGAGATTCTCGGGAAAGGTGCTTACAAGAAGGTGTATCCTTTTTCGCACGATTTTGAACAGCATTATCAGCTTGCTATTATTTGTTAATTGTGTGTATTGCTCGTGTTTATCCTTTATTTTTTTGGAAAACTTAGATATAGGGCATTTGATGAATTGGAAGGAATAGAAGTAGCTTGGAATCAAGTTCAGGTTGCAGATCTACTGCGTAATTCCGTGGATTTGGAGCGTCTATATTCAGAAGTCCATTTGCTCAAAACTTTGAAGCACAAAAATATCATCAAGTTCTACAATTCGTGGGTTGACACCAAAAATGAGAAAATCAATTTCATCACTGAGATTTTCACTTCTGGGACCTTGCGGCAGTATGCTCTTGACCATTACACCTAATTTTTTTCTCAACGCAAACTTGGTTTGTGCTTTCGTCACTAAACAACTTTTGGAATCATGATGTAGGTACCGGAAGAAACATAAGCATGTTGATTTGAGAGCATTGAAGAAATGGTCCAGGCAGATCCTAGAAGGCCTTCTATATCTTCACAGTCACGATCCTCCAGTCATTCATAGGGATTTGAAATGTGATAACATCTTTGTTAACGGGAACCAAGGTGAAGTGAAAATTGGTGACTTAGGTTTGGCTGCAATTCTTCAGCAAGCTCGTGCAGCTCATAGCGTCATTGGTGAGGAGCATCCTATGAAGATTTGAGTAATTTTAGGAAATTATAAGCTTATAGGGTTTTTTTTCTGATTTATTAAACTTATTGCCAATGTCAACATAGGAACCCCGGAGTTCATGGCACCAGAGCTTTATGAAGAGGAATACAATGAGCTGGTTGACATTTATGCCTTTGGTATGTGCTTGCTAGAGTTGGTAACTTTCGAGTACCCGTATATTGAATGTACCAATGCTGCTCAAATATACAAGAAGGTGTCATCGGTATGTGATATTTTATTATTTCAAAGAACATATGGGTATGTGATATTTTATTATTTCAAGTGAAAGTGATGATTCATAAATTTTATTATCGCCCATGCAACATACCATGTTGGTTGGTTGAACTCCATAGTAGCTGAAAATTCTTTTAAGTTTCTTGATAATGTGGATCTGGTTTTAATGAATTGAAGTGTAAGTAGGCCTCTAGGACACATTAAATATTACCCTCTTGACACTTCTTTCTGAATTTTAATCATTCAAAAGAAAGAATGAATCCTTTCCTACTGAATTATTTGACGAAGATGTAACTTGGGTGTTAACAGAGAGAAATTTGTGTGCATCTGGGTTTTTTTTTTGACAAGAATATGTTTACCTGAGTGTTTTACAGTGTTTCCAGTCATGTCACATGATTTTTAAAAGTTATTCACTTCCTTCTAACCCGATGCACGAATTCCTTTATCATTTATGACTACCTATTGTGCATCCAGTGTTTGTTCATGCATCTTTTTATTTCCTAAATGGAATAGTTTGAGAAGATTCAATTGTCTTCAGTATGACTGTTGTTCAAAATGTTATAGTTTCTGGTAAATGGGGGTAAAAGGGGTTGATGGAGGAAGAAGAATAACAGGAAATTTGTATATAGCCAAGAATACCTTAGCAATGGTCACTCTAGATTCTAAGCACATATGGGGCAATTTTATGCCCATGGAGATCATTTAAGTATTCAATAATACATACTCCTAATTGACTTGATCGTTGTTGAGACCCGATATCACCAGCAGTATAGTAGGAAGAGAAGGGGTGGGGTAGATGGGTAATTTGGAGAGTGTGAGGAAAATTATTATGCTGAGTTGGATAGTTAGTTAGAAAAAGGGAATAAAGGAGATTGTGTGGGGATGGGTGGGGATCATCACAATACATTGGTTATGAAAACTATGTACTGAGGAGGTTAGCTAGCCCTCGGAGCCTAGCCTATCACTATATCGAATGCATTGAATTTCTCTTCATACTGTCTTCTTCTCTGTTTTGCTTACTGTTTCATTGCTTGAGTTTTTTGGGTGTTGTTGGTTGATTGCTGGAATAGAGCTTGTTACGATTTGGGTCCTAACAGTTTGGTATCAGAGCAGTGAGGTGCTGGGATGGTCGTGACTAGAATGGATTCTAGAGTTGACAATATTGAACATGAGATGCTGAAGTTGACGGAGGACCTGGGAATAGTGGATGAAAAGATGAATACGGTAGAGAAAAAGGTTGATAAAATGGTCGGGGACATTGCATCCTTGTTTGAATGTATGGGACAGATCCAAGAGTCCTTGGGGAGTAGAAGTCGGGAGAAAGCACCACGAGAGGAGGTCAATGATATTACAAATTCGAGGAGTCAAGCTGAAATACCGATGGAAGAAGAGTTGACGATGAAGGAGAAGATTCACAGAAGGCTGAAAATCCCGGTGTTCTATGGCGAAGATCCGTTGGGGTGGCTGTTTAAGGTAGAACGGTACTTTGATCTGAATGGAGTTTCGATGGCAAGGAGACTAGCGGCGGTAGCAGTATGTATGGAAGGTGAGGCTTTGAGTTGGTTTTTGTGGAGAGAAGGGTGGTCGCCGATGAAGGATTGGTCGACTTTTAAGACAGTAGTGGTGCGTCGATTTGGAAGGGCTCAGGCCGGAAATCCTCTATCAGCTCTCATGAGGTTACATCATTTGGGTACGGTGGCAGAGTATAACCGGGAGTTTGAGATGGTGTTGTCGATGTTAAGAGAAATTCCAGCAGAGGTGGTAACGGCAGCCTACATAAATGGGTAGAAGGAGGAAATAAAGACGGAGTTGCAGTTGATACAAACAGATTCGTTGGTGCAGTTGATGGAGATGGCGCTAGTGATTGAAGGAAGGAATTGGGCTCTTTGGAATCAATCTACCCAACCCGTTAAGGGAGCTAAAACCCAAAGTGGGTTAATCAGGTATGGGGGTGGAGAAATGGGTAATAAAATTGACCCAACCCAAGGTAAAAACACAGCCATTCCCCCTTTTCCAAACACGGTGCTAGGGAGCCCTAATCGAATCCTGGAGGGAAATCGGGCTACGCCACCTCCCACCATACCCAGTCCGAGGGTGAACTATTACCCAAATCGGTCGTTCGAAGGGCGGCAACCATATCAGAGGGACTCTCCTTACCCATTTAAGCGTCTGACAGCCGACAAGATCCAAAGGAAGAAGGAGCAAGGGCTAAGCTACCGATGCGACGCTAAATTTGGACCAGGACATAGATGCGGTGAGAAACAATTTTATATATTATTGAAGGATGATGAACAGCTCGACGATTTACAGGAAGAGGAGGCTGACCTAGTTAACCAGGTACTAACACTCAAACCTTCTCTTGAGAGGGACAGTTCATACACACTGGATGAACTGGAGCTAACGGCAAGTTCGGTGTTGGGGATAACGGGGCCTCAAACCTTTAAAGTGAAAGGGAAAATCACAGAGAAGGAGTTGGTAGTATTGATTGATAGTGGGGCTTCTCATAATTTTGTGAGAGAAGGCTTAGTGGAGGAGTTGGGGCTGAAGGTGAGCAATACTAAACCATACAAGGTGAAGCTGGGAAATGATTGTAAAGTTCAAAGTGTTGGAGTTTGTGAATCGGTGGAAGTGGTTATTCAAGGTACCATCATTCGACAAAATTTTTTTCCTTTTGACATGAAGAGGGTCGACATAATTCTGGGGGTTGAGTGGTTGGAAACATTAGGGGACATACTCATTAACCTTAAGAAGCAGGTTATGAAGTTCAGAAGTAATGGGGAGAAGGTAAAGTTCTATGGGGAGCCTTGCCTCAGTTCGGTGATGGTCTCTTTCAAAACCATTTGCAAGCTTTTACAGCAAGGAGGCATTGGTTATATGGTGGAGGAAAGAAGTGATCAAGTGGTTACAATTGAATTGTTGGCAGTGGAAGTTGACCATCAGCAACAGGTTGACTCGTTGGGTATCTTTGCAGCAGTGTTAAAGGAATTTGATCAGGCATTTCAACCCATCTCAGGGTTACCCCCTCAGAGGGACATTGATCATGCCATCACATTGGAACCAAGAGCAAAACCCCCAAACTCTAGACCCTACCGACATCCTTTTACCAAAAGAATGAGATAGAAAAGTTGGTGAATGAGATGCTATCTTCTGGTGTGATCCGAACAAGCACCAGCCCATATTCCAGTCCAGTTCTTTTGGTGAAAAAGAAGGATGGTGGTTGGCGTATGTGCGTGGACTATAGAGCCTTGAATAAGGTAACTATACCTGATAAGTATCCAATTCCATGCATTGATGAAATTTTTGATGAACTAGGAGGTTCTGTAGTCTTCTCAAAGATTGACTTGAAGTCCGGCTACCACCAAATGAGGGTTAAGGAGGATGACATACCGAAGACAGCTTTCCGAACACATGAGGGGCATTATGAGTTTAGAGTCATGCCCTTTGGGCTGACAAATGCTCCTGCTACTTTTCAGTCTCTAATGCATAGAATTTATAAGCCCTATTTAAGGAGGTTTGTGCTCATGTTTTTTGATGACATCCTCATCTATAGCAAAAGCTTAGCAGAGCATGTTTCCCACCTACGAATGGCGTTGCAAGTGTTGGTAGACAATCAATTAGTAGCCAATCTAAAGAAGTGCAGATTTGGACAGCAGAAGCTAGAGTATTTGGGACACTACATTTCGGCAGAAGGAGTTTCGGTGGATCCTTCAAAGATAGAAAGCATTCAAAAGTGGCCAGTCCTAAGAGATGTAAAGGCTTTGAGGGGATTTTTGGGTTTGTCGGGATACTACAGGAGGTTCGTAAAGGGATATGGCATCATAGCAAAACCCCTGACCAATCTGTTATGCAAGTATAAATTCCAGTGGACAGCAGAGGCGTAGAATGCTTTTGAAACAATGAAGAAGGTGTTGACCAGTACCCCAATACTGATTTTACCAGACTTCACCAAAACTTTTGTTATTGAGACTGATGCATCAGGAACTGGTATTGGAGCAGTGCTAATGCAAGAAGGAAGACCGGTAGCTTATTTAAGTCAAGGTCTCTCCCCCCGTAATCAGCTTAAACCAGTATATGACAGGGAATTAATGGCGATTGTGATGGCTGTGCAGAAATGGAGGCATTATTTGCTAGGAAGGAACTTTATTATCCAAACGGATCAACGAAGTTTGCATTGTTTAAATGATCAGAAGCCTTTGGGAGAAGAACAGCAGAAATGGGTTACTAAACTTATGGGGTTCAAATTCGACATTCGCTATAAGCCCGGCCTTGAGAATAAGGCAGCGGATGCATTGTCCAGAAGAACTGAAGGGGAGCTACAAGCTATATCCATGGGTTATTATGAGGAGTTGGATCAGTTAGAAGATTTGGTACAGCAGGACCCGAAGCTTCAGAGTTTGATCCAGGACCTTTTGCTCCAACCCGAGGGTCATCCACCTTTTAAATTGAGGGGATCACGCCTCTTCTATGCAAACAGGTTAGTCCTACCCGATTCTGGTCTACATGTTCCTAAATTGATCTGTGAATTCCATGCTACTCCTTTAGGGGGCCATTCTGGATTTTTCCGCACTTATAAGAGGTTAGCAGGGGTAGTTTATTGGAAGGGTATGAAATCTGATATCAAGCAATTCATTTTGTCTTGTGATATTTGTCAGAAAAATAAATACTTAGCCTTAGAGCCTGCTGGGTTATTACAACCTCTGCCAATACCGAACTTGGTATGGGAAGAAGTGTCTATGGATTTTATTTTGGGGTTGCCTCAGGCTATGGGAGTTGATACCATCTTAGTGGTAGTCGACAGACTTTCTAAGTACAGTCACTTTTTGGCGATGAAGCACCCTTTTACAGCTAAACAGGTAGCTGCCATATTCATCTGAGAGGTCGTCAGGCTACATGGCTTCCCTAAAGTCATTCTTTCTGATAGAGACAGGGTGTTTATGAGTGGATTTTGGCAGGAACTCTTCCGACAGTCGGGCACAACCCTTAACATGACTTCAGCCTACCATCCTCAATCGGATGGGCAAACCGAAGTGATTAATAGATGTTTGGAAACTTACCTACGTTGTTTTGCTGGAGAACAACCCAAGGAATGGCCAAAATGGCTAAGTTGGGTAGAATTTTGGTTTAATTCTACCTATAGCAATGCCATTGGAATGTCACCGTTTAAAGCCTTGTATGGGAGGGGCCCTCCTACCCTTTTTAAATATACAGATGGTGGATCTTTGGTGGAAGAAGTTAATCAACAACTAGTTGACAGAAATTTGATTTTAAATGAGCTCAAATCCAACCTAGAAAAAGCTCAGCAACACATTAAGACTTATGCCGATCAGAAGAGAAGACCATGTACATTGGAAATTGGAGATTTCGTTTACATCAAGCTGCAACCTACAGGTTCAAATCCCTCACTTCTAGACCTAACGAGAAGTTGACAGAAATTTGACTTTATTGACAACCAATTTCCTTCTTTCCACCTTGGGGACAAGGTGGCTTCTCTGTATTGTTAAGACCCGATATCACTAACAGTATAGTAGGAAGAGAAGGGGTGGGGTAGATGGGTAATTTGGAGAGTGAGGAAAATTATTATGCTGAGTTGGATAGTTAGTTAGAAAAAGGGAATAAAAGAGATTGTGTGGGGACGGGTGGGGATCATCACAATACATTGGTTATGAAAACTATGTACTGAGGAGGTTAGCTAGCCCTCGGAGCCTAGCCTATCACTATATCGAATGCATTGAATTTCTCTTCATACTGTCTTCTTCTCTGTTTTGCTTACTGTTTCATTGCTTGAGTTTTTTGGGTGTTGTTGGTTGATTGCTGGAATAGAGCTTGTTAGGATTTGGGTCCTAACAATTGTCAATATTAAACTAAAAATTTCTTTAAAGAAAATACCATGACTACATGATAGAAAATATGTTGTTAGATAAGAGAGAAGTTTGGAAATTATTTTAGTTTATATTTAGAAAATGTAAAACAAAGAACATAACAAAATAATGTGAGGCCCAAAAAGTCAAGTCTTTTTATGATCCCTCCATAAGAAATTCCTTTTAGTTTGCAATATAAATCTCAAGTACTTATTCTTTTACTTATTGTAAAACAGCTATCAGCAGTCAGAACTTTCATGGCATTCATGGCTGTGTGTTGTCATTCTGAGTCTTTTTCTCTTGGTAGGGTATAAAACCAGCATCATTGGCAAAGGTGAAGGATCCCTCAGTTAAAGCATTTATTGAAAAATGTATTGCAAAAGTATCTGAACGTCTGCCAGCGAAGGAACTTTTGATGGATCCCTTTCTTCGGCCTGATGAGGAAAATGAAATAATAGGCCGCTTATTGCAACCCATAAGGCCTCGTGCAGGTAAATTGAAAATATATGGTATTGTATAGGATTTTGAATTTGCTCTTTTCCATTTTTCTGAATATTGGAAAAAAAATGTGATTAAAGAACAGTTGGCGGATAAAGGATGGAAAAGGAGTAAATTCTTTAATTTTGGGGATTTTTTAAGAAATAATAAAGAGAATATAATTAATGATATCCTTGTGGAGAAACTCTTTTAACTTTTTCTGCTGCTTTTCGTGAACTCTTCATTTTAGAGGGCAAGTTTTTTACTCTCAGTTATTCCCTTTTTGCTTACTTTCCTTTTATCCGGAAATGAAATGTTGAAAATTTGCCTCTCATAGTTCTACACCGAAAAATATTGCAGAGAGTAGTTCTGATCAAAACAAGGCTCATGCATCTGCCAATGATTCTGCACCTGAGACGAGTAGGGACTTCTCTGTACATGGTCAGAGGAAAGATGTTCACACAATATTTTTGAAACTGAGAATAGCTGATTCGGCAGGTTCTCTATCTTCCCCTCATTTTTGTTCATTAATTTTACATTACTTAAAATGATCAACTGTTTCCAACTGCCAACTGAATTTATTGCGCATGCCCCTAGGTCATTTTCGGAACATTCACTTCCCATTTGACACTGAGGTGGATACAGCAACTGCTGTAGCTAGTGAAATGGTCGAGGAATTAGATCTGACAGATCAAGATGTTTCTGCAATTGCAGAAATGATTGAATCAGAAATCCGGTCCCTCATTCCAGATTGGATGCCTCCAAAAATATCACCAGATAATATAATTGGAGAGTTTTCAAGCACAGAAACGCATGCTTCTGAAAGCAAGCATGATGCTTCACCTGTCGCTCATTCACCTGTTGGTAATGATTCTACTCATTCTTCTGGTAGTCTTGCATTGGAACGACTGCCATCCGGTCGCAAGTACTGGTCTGATTTGCCTAAGTCTGCTGATGGAAGTTCTCCATGCAGACTTGGACAGTTGAACCTGTCTTTAAGTGATGCTTCTCAGTGTAGTCACATAGATAGCAATGGTCCACATGAAGATGATTCTCCCCAACAGCTGGAGGCTGATGAAAGTAACACTGAATGGAAAGAAGTTACTGGGTCTGAAGGCTCACAATTTGGTGAGGGAAATGATGCATTGGAACATGAAGAAGCTGACAGTGAAGCATATCAAGTTGGGAAGAGTAGCAAAATACTTGAAGGCGCTGATTCAAATGTTAAGGCAATTGCTGAAAAACTTGAAAATCTATTGATGAAGCAGCAAGAGGAGCTAGATGAACTGAAAAGAAAGCATGAATTAGCTATATCAACCTTTTTGAATGAAGTTTGTCTTGAAATTCGGCAGGAGGTTTTGATTATATGTAAGCTCAAGGTACCTCATCGTACAAACTAATCGTTTTACAGACTACGGCCTGCTTTTTAACATCCTAAGACCTGCTGGCAGATAGAAGCAAGTTGATATAGAGAATGGTAATAAAATCTTCATTTGAGATCATCAAAGTATGCTTTTAGCCTGAAATCATATAGACGGTGATTAAGGTACTTGGTAGGATAAAGTGTCCCTGCTGCATGTGTGTTCAAGTTTTTGTCTGTTTATAGGCTGTGTCAAAGTTGATTTCTCATCGCTGGATGATGGGAAAAGATGGATCATTGTCACAGGCATAGCCGAGATGATAAAGATCAGCAACCCAGGGAGGCTCAGAGCAGGCAGACCACCGCATTAATCAGTTTGTGCTGCTGAGATAAGAATGAGATATAAAAGTGAAGTTCTGAATTTGGGCAATATTACTTAACATTATGTACGGCCTTTTAATCTCTTCAACCTCATGTTGGTCATAGGAATTTTGTGTGTGTATAGCTGTACATATCATTCACTTCCATTTTAATCTGAAGCAAGTGTTATTGTTTCAATTTTGTGAAAGTGAGAGTGATAATACTCTCCAGCATTCAACATCCAATTCTCAGGGGTGAAGCTACTCTTACCTCTCCGTTCCCTCATCATATTGGGTGGTTTAAGGGTCGAGGAGAGGGTGTTTTGTTTCTCTAAAATTTTGGAAGGACCTGAGCTCATCAACGTGGCACTAACATAAGCACCAACACATTTGAGACCCAAACCATAAACCATTCTACTCCTCTCGCTTCCTTTTCAACCACCCCCTCCCTTTACTTGACGCTCAAAATCAAACCCCCTCCCTTCTCTTTCATTATTGTACTCAAAAAAAAGAATGCTTTTCTTTTCTTAATATTGTACATTTAAGAATTTTAAAAATACAAACAAAAAGAAAATATTAACACTTTTAGTATCAAAAGAAACATCTCTCTCTTAAAATGTTTTATATCATTAAAATATTTAAAATTACTTATTTTAATAAAATAATTCAATAAAATTTTTAATAAATTTTGTTTTTAAAATAAAAAGATTGTAAAGTTTTGTAGTTTTTAGTTTACTAACATGAGCTTAAAGGTTTATTCACTTGTCACAACCTAACCACACATTCACAAACTCCAAGTGTAAAAGCCAATGTTACGGAGTAGTTTGTAAGAAAGTAATGGATAGATTACAGATAGAGTGAGCTCCTCAAATAAAAGCGCTTCTTTTAGCCTCTCGTCAAACAGATAACGAACCGCAATTCCTCTCTCCCTTTTTTCTCACAGAGGCAACTCAACGAAGCTCATGGCACTTTCAGCCTCAGCCACCGTCTCCTCCTCCTCCGCCTCCTCTAAACTAGGCTACCCACCTTCTCCAGCCACCACTTTCTCTTCTACCTTCTCCACCAAGCCCACCAAACTCACCCCCAAAACCCTTCTCTCCTCTTCCTTTATTACCCCCTTTCTCACCACTACCTCCTCTTCCTCCGCCGTCGTAACCACTCGCCGGACGGCATTTACTGTTCGCGCCGCTCGTGGGAAATTCGAGAGAAAGAAACCCCATGTGAATATTGGCACAATTGGCCACGTGGACCACGGTAAAACCACTCTTACTGCCGCTCTCACCATGGCTTTAGCTGCTATGGGCAATAGCGCACCCAAGAAGTACGACGAAATCGATGCTGCCCCCGAAGAGCGTGCTCGTGGTATCACCATTAACACCGCCACCGTCGAGTACGAGACCGAGAACCGCCACTATGCCCACGTGGACTGCCCCGGTCACGCCGATTACGTAAAAAACATGATTACCGGCGCTGCCCAGATGGATGGCGCCATTCTCGTCGTCTCCGGTGCAGACGGGCCTATGCCACAGACTAAAGAACACATCTTGTTGGCCAAACAAGTGGGTGTTCCTAATATGGTTGTGTTCTTGAACAAACAGGACCAGGTCGATGACGAGGAACTCTTACAATTGGTAGAATTGGAGGTGCGTGAATTGTTATCTTCTTATGAATTTCCTGGTGATGATATTCCAATTATTTCTGGGTCTGCCCTTTTGGCTTTGGAGGCCTTGATGGCTAATCCTGCTATTAAACGTGGAGAAAATCAGTGGGTTGATAAGATTTATGAGCTTATGGATTCTGTTGATAGTTATATTCCAATTCCTCAACGACAGACTGATCTGCCTTTTCTGCTTGCTGTTGAGGATGTTTTCTCTATTACTGGTCGTGGTACTGTTGCCACTGGGAGAGTTGAGAGGGGAACTGTTAGGGTTGGTGAGACTGTTGATATTGTGGGGTTGAGAGAAACTAGGAACACAACTGTGACGGGTGTTGAAATGTTTCAGAAGACTTTGGACGAGGCTCTGGCTGGTGATAATGTTGGGTTATTGTTGAGAGGTATTCAAAAAGTTGATATTCAGAGAGGGATGGTGTTGGCTAAACCTGGGAGTATTACACCTCATACCAAGTTTACTGCTATTGTGTACGTTTTGAAGAAGGAAGAGGGTGGTAGGCATTCGCCTTTCTTTGCCGGTTATAGGCCTCAGTTTTACATGAGGACTACTGATGTTACTGGGAGAGTAGCTTCGATTATGAATGACAAGGATGAGGAGTCAAAGATGGTTATGCCTGGTGATCGTGTTAATATGGTTGTGGAGCTTATCATGCCTGTAGCTTGTGAACAAGGAATGAGGTTTGCTATCAGAGAAGGTGGGAAGACTGTTGGAGCCGGTGTCATTCAATCCATCATCGAGTAGATAATGTAGAAGGAAAATTTTCTTGTCTCTCTGTTTTTGGGCGTCACTTTATATCCTCAAACTTGTGCAATTAGATTCACAATTAAGCAAAACTATTTGCACTCATTGTCGTATAATTTGCAGTTTTGTTCTTCTTCTTGTTCAATTTCTCTGTGTTTAGTTGGATCATATCGTTGCGATAATTCATTGTGACTCATTGTCGTATAATTTGCACTCATTGTCGTATAATTTGCAGTCTCTCTTGTTGGAATTCTAATTACCAAATACAACTATATGGAATCTTTTTCTTGTAGTTTCTTTAATGATAGATCGAGGTCATCCCCATTCAAGTGACGATCTTGTTCTTTTTTTTTTGTATCCTTATTGCACTAGGTTGGTGCAATGGAGGTGCTTCTGGTTTGTAACACCAACATGCATGGCCTGGGTACATCATAGACAGTCTTTTTCTGTGTATATTCTTGTATATGCTTTGTGGTCTTATTTGTGTAGCTTTAATCTTCTCAACATCAGGAAGTTGCCCATCCGGTATGATGGTTCTTTGCTCATCTAAGATTTGTGTTCTGTTCTTGGGACCCTCTTCTTATATCTTCTGTTGCACAATTTTTTTTTTTTCACTCCCTTTGCAATTTAAAGTGTTGAATGAGTGCCAACTGGGTGTTGAGTTTATGTTGTCCTACACTTTTTGGTGTTGTGGCATGTATGTGCGTCAATGCTATCCATTCAATTGGCCTACAGATTTCACTCTTCTTGGCATGAGCTGGGAATCAGGGGAGCAGATCCTCTGGCCCAGGCTAGGGCCAGAGTACCTGGGCAGAGGATCTGAGGGCGGGAATCAGTTATCCTTTCTTCTTTCTCCTGTATCAATACCATGACTGATTTTATGTAGCGGAGTTGAGTTGCAACTATGCTTAACAACATCAGCATTCTTGTTGGCAGTGAACATTGAATTTAAGTTGCCTCTACATGCATACTGTTCTGTAACAAATGTTTATTTACGTGTACTGTTAATTAGTCTCCGCCCCCCTCACTTGTTGAAAACAAGCTGCAAATTCTGTCACATAAATGGCAAAATAGCAAAGTTTTGTGTCCATATATTGTCTCATCCCACAGGTTTTTATAGTGATGCTTGATGAGATTCTGATTTCCAGATAAGCTACCATTTTGTTGGAGCAGGGACAGGTTTTGGACGAGTAATCAAATCAAGACTTCATCATACTCAACTCTTGAACTTGACCAATATTAAAGGATTAATAGCTCCAATCAAAATTTTTTCAGCTTCGTGATAGTGTTTCGGGTTTCCACTTGATTCTCTTGAAACATTTACTTTCTTTGCGGTGAGAGAGGAGTTAGGAGGAATGAAGGATCCAAACAGAGGAGAAGGTTACCAAGTAAAAAGAGAACAAGTTAATTTACCTTCCATGATCTCTAACACCAGTCGTCATGACACTGCAAATCTTGTGTGCTTTATGGGAATACTGGATCAAGGAAGGAGCGGTTGGGATTTTAACCAGACCAGCGTTCATTACACATTGTAGTTATGTCGATTACATTTCCTATGGCTATAAAATAATAAAAAAAAAGAATTAAATTGATTCAATGTTAATAGCAATATAATTGTCAGGCTCTCTGCGCAGAAACCATAAGCACAAGTGATAATAGCACGGGCATAGTATTTAGTAAATATGGGAGATATAATACTCAAACAATCGATTTGGAATTTTTGTCCTATTGTACAAATTAACTAGTACATGGTATTTATAGATACATAAGACATCTCTTTGAAATAATACAACTCTTGAAAAACATAAAGATAGTAAATGCAAGATACATGCATAAAAAAAATACAATGAGTCTTGAAATGCATGAACTAAATAATGAATCAAGTTTAATTAAATGCTCCACTAATATAATTGCATTTTTTAACATCCTCCCTTAAACTTGATTCATCTTGGTAACTTCAATCCACGCATGCAGCTTAGCAACACTTTCAAACTCTAATCCTTTGGTAACAATATCGGCTATTTGTCTATCACTTCTCACATAAGAAAGCTCAACTTCTTTATTCTCAACACGGTCCCTTATGAAATGAAACTTTGTATCTATGTGCTTACTTCGATCATGGAACATAGGATTCTTCCCCAATGCTATAGCAGGTTTGTTATCCATAAAAATAGGGGTAGCTTCATCTTGAGTCACGTGTAACATCTTCAACAACCTTCTTAACCAAATTGCATGTATGATACAAGAAGTAGTTGCAATATATTCAGCTTCATACGTAGATAAAGTCACAATGAGTTATTTTTTAGAACGCCAAGTAAAAGCAGTGTCACCCGTGAAAAATATAAACTTGCTTTTGCTCTTTCTATCATCAACATCACCTCCCCAATTACTGTCACTATAACCAGTAAATTGAAAATTAGATGAAGAAGAATAGTGCAAACCATAGTCAATAGTACTTTTGATATATCGCAAAACCCTTTTAGCCATTGCCATATGAGTACTAGTTGGAGCTTCCATTAAACGACTTATAACTCCCACTCCAAAGAGAATATCGGGTCTTGTGCAAGTCAAATACCTCAAGCTTCCAACATGACTCCTAAAAAGAGTTGGATCCACCTTTTCACCTTCATCAAACATTGACAATTTTGTTGCACAATTAGTTGGGGTATTAATGGGCTTGCAATTCTTCATCTTAAATTTCTCAAGAATCTTTCTTACATAAGCCTCTTAAAAGATAAAGATACCATCATCATCTTGCTTCACTTCAATACCAAGGAAATAGGACATAAGTCCTATATCAGTCATTTCAAATTCTTTAGTTATCACCTTCTTAAACTCTTCGAACATCTTTTAATTGTTACCTGTGAAGATCAAGTTATCAACATATAGGCATACATGAAGAACGATTCCATTTCCACCTTCTTTGACATAAAGAGAATGTTTTTGAGGATATTTGATGAATCCATAACTTTGGAAATGCTTATCAATGTGGCTATACCAAGCTCTTGGAGCTTGTTTCAAGCCATATAATGTCTTCTTTAACTTCAACACTTTATCTTCATGTCCTTTCAGCAAGCACTCCAATGGTTGTTGGATAAACACCTCTTTCTCAAGGTAGCCATTCAAGAATGCTGATTTGACATCTATTTGATAAATCTTTCATCTCTTTTATGCTGCCAAGGAAATGATTAATCGAATGGTCTCTAGTCGAGCCATAGGAGCAAACACCTCATTATAATGTGCTCCATGTTGTTGACTATAGCCTTTAACGACAAGTCTTGCCTTGTACCTCTCTCCTCCTCCTTGAGCATTTCTTTTGACTTTCTACACCTATTTCACAACAATCCCCTTTTGCTCCTTTGGAAGAGTAGAAAGCTCCCATGTGTCATTCTTTTAAATTGCTTAAATCTCTTCATCCATTGCACATCTCCATTTCTTTTCGTATAGCTTCTTCAAAGTGCAACGACTCGAAATTGACAAAGAGACAAAATAGTGTTGTATTTTCTACCATCTTCGTGGACTAATAAAGATCTTGTAGACTCCTTCCTCCGTTAGGACCTCGGAACAGCTCTGAGGAGGACTTATGAATCCCAAGAATCATAATCAACAAACAAATACGAATACAACCTTTATTCAAGTACAGATTTAGAATAAAAAAGTCAATGCATATATTGATACAGGAGCTACAATATGTATAGCTACCAAAACTTTACTAAATAATTGAAAAAAATTACATATTTTTCCATATGTCAGATTTCCATTCATAATTCCGATAACTTGGTCATTTATATTAGTCATTCTTTCATCTATAATAGCCATTCTAATTGGTGAACCAATGCCTTCTTAAAATGTTGCTTTTAGTAAAATTTGAATTGCTGATAAATGTATATATCTGATTTTCTGTCTCTTGTCTTCAGGTAGTTATTAGGTTGAGTAATGAGAGGTAAACCATTCACCATATTCTCCTTACTAATAAATTTAATCCTCTAAAATTTAGATGACCAAATCTCATATGCCAAAGCTAAGAGAAGTCTTTGACACATGTCTTCAAGCATCTTAGTGATCAACATTGACATTGAGCTTGAACATTCTATTCTTTAACATAGGTACCCTTGCTATTAAGTTGTGTGCTTTATCTCTCAAAGTGTCACAAGCATCTTTTAAATAGATATCATATCCATTTTCTAGCAATTGTCCCATACTCAAGATATTTGCTTTCAAGGAACATAATAGAAATAAGTCTACGACTACCATTTTTTGTGAAGACAATAATATCACCTGTGCCTTCAATTGAAACTTTTGAATCACTGTCAAAAACAATTTCTCCTTTTTTCTTCTCATCAAGTTCTAGAAATAGCTCCTTATTGCCACTCATATGGTTGTTAGCACCAGTGTCAAGATACCACAAGAATTTATTTTCTTCTCCTTTGTTAGCCAATAACAAAAGTAGTTCTTCTTCTTCTTTCATCTCCATAAGATGAGTCTCTCCTTGGTTGCTAGTAGCACTCTAACATTCATAGGAGTAATGACCATATTTGTGACAATTATGACATTGAATATTAGATTTGTCATATCTTCTTCCTCCTCCTCTCCTATAGTAATAGCTTCCACAACCGCTTGAATTTTTAGATTGTTGGTTTGACTCTTCATTATTAAAGTGATGTGTGCCTCTTCCACAACCACGACCACGACT
Source organism: Erythroxylum fimbriatum (assembly GCA_026770325.2). NCBI lineage: Eukaryota > Viridiplantae > Streptophyta > Magnoliopsida > Malpighiales > Erythroxylaceae > Erythroxylum > Erythroxylum fimbriatum. The sequence continues at coordinate 3,871,676 of JANZLH020000129.1, read as the reverse complement.
ATGACCACAATGATTTCTACCTCTTTCATAGCCTTGACTACGACCTCTTCCTCTTCCTTATGAGCTAGTGGATTTTTTCTTCTTATCTTTCAAAGAAACCTTTGCTTGAAAGGCTTGAACTAGTGGCTCCTTCTTCTTCAATCTTTCTTCATAGGCCTGCAAGGATCCTTGTAGTACACCAATGGTCATGGCTTCTAAATCTTGAGATTGTTCAATAGCCACGACAATAAGGTCAAATTCTGAATGAAGAGTACAAATAATTTTCTCCACAACACGAACATCTTCCAAATTCCATATCTCCTCATTTGATTGGTGGTTGCCAAGACTCTTGTGAAATAGTCATGGATGGATTCGGTCTCTTTCATGTGTAAGGATGCAAATTCTCCTCTCAATGTTTGAAGACACACCTTCTTCACCTTGTCAACCCCTCCATGGGCCTTTTGAAGAATCACCCAGGCTTCTTTTGATTTTGTTGCATTTGTGACTTTTTCAAACATTCATCATCCAATGCCGCATGAATGATGCTAAGAGCATGTTGATATAATCTATGATTCTTTTGTAACGTGTTCCTTTATTGTTGATTCAAAGCCCCTTCATTTTTTGGTTCATCATATCCTTGTTCTACTATCTCCTATGCATCTTGAGAGCCAAGAATCGCCTTCATATGCACACACCACTTATCATGATTTTCTTTTGTGAGTTTGGAGATTGAAACAATGGAATTAGACATCTTTAAAATAATATGGATCTGATACCACTTTGTAGTAAATAAAGGAGATAAAAAGATAAAGGAAAACACTCAAACAATCTACATAACTCACTTGATTGGTATTTCTTGTCCCATTTTGGAAGTGAACTAGTACATGGTATTTATAGATACATAAGACAACTCTTTGAAACAATACAACTCTTGGAAAATATCAGATAATAAATGCAAGATACATGCATAAGAAAAATATAATAAATCTCAAAATACGTGAACCAAAATAATGAATCAAGTTTAATTAAATGCTTCACTAATATAATTGAATTTTTTAACATAGTGTTGAGAGTAACAGATTAATCATAAACTTCAAAACGTGGGACGATGGAAATGGCATGAAGAACAATATAACGCGTTTGAGAAATTGAAGGAAGTATTGGTGTCCGCTCCAGTTCTCGCGTTACCTGATTTCTCAAAAAAAATTACGATGGAGGCAGATGCTTGCAACAAAGGGATTGGAGCAATTCATCAACAAGAGGGACATCCTATTGCGTTCTTCAGTAAAGCTCTAGCTCCCAAGCACTAAGCTCTATTGATGTACAAGAAGAAATTTTTAGTTGTCGTCAAGGTTGTGTTGTTGGATATTTTTGATTTTTTCCATAAAGTTGGATAACATTTAATTGCAATTTTTTTATTTTTCAAATAACGTATGTTGGACCCCGTTTCCAGAGCCCAACTATCCATAGTCATAAAGCATGAGCAGGTTTCCTTTTAGGGTCATTTCAATGAACCCTCACTTCCTTTCCATCAATCCTTTGAATTCAACACCAAAAGCTATCAATTTTTGTGTAAAGGTAGAAAAACGTGTTAGAAATCCAAAGAATCACTTCATTTGGAGGTTGGATGACGAAGTTATGGCCAAAAGAATCCAACATGTTTATGTCCTTAATCATTTTGTACCTGTCTTGGCGCAATTACTATAACTTTCACTACAGATGTCGGATTGATGTCGTTTTTGAACGGTTTGAAAGACGACTTCGAGATCTACAACGTTCATGAAGAACTCTAAACGAGATTCTGCCTCTAAAAGGGCTAAAATCGTGATTTATTGTAGCTGCCCTGTGAATGTTCGTTTAATGGACATTGTCGAGCCTAGGACCTTTTTTAGGCCCGAGAAAGTCCGTTTAACGGACCTAGTGTCTGTCTAACAGACACTGGGGATTCCTAAACCCTCCAAAGCCTCTCTAATGCTTCCAACATCCATTCTAACACTATATTCACTCATAATCTCCTCAAATTCAACCCTTCTAGTGCAAAACCACTTCATATCAATTTAACTACTAAATACATCTCATTAACTCAACTCCAATGATTCATCACATACAAGCTTTCCAACTCCAACATGCTATTCTAACACTAGCAACAGTTGGCAATCTCAACAAAAGAATATGCACACCCATCATACTCAAACTTTAAAATAACATAATCATACAAAAAGGAACTTCTCAATTTCTCATTCTCATTTCTAAACAAAGTCAATGTTTGAACAAGCTTTACTTACATATCAACATACATATCAAACTTAATAAAAAAATACAAAAGGATGCTCATGTTTGATATGCCTATAAAGCT
>JANZLH020000129.1:3852275-3867213 GCA_026770325.2 Erythroxylum fimbriatum | reverse complement strand
TGGTCAGTTTATGGTCGGGTTGGGTCTTCTATGCTTGTGTGGGTCCGAATGTTGGGCCTCGGAGACGGGGTCCAACATATATAGGCATTAATTTTCTTCTTCTGAATTATGACTTGAATAAATGTTGTATTTGGATTCAATTGACGATTTCGATTCTTCTATATGAGATTCATAATAATAAATTGAGGAAAGGGTTGAATCAGTATTATAGTCAGTTTCTATGGGTTCTAAATCGTTTTGTAAAGCTGATTGTAAAATATTAAGTTTTTGCGTATATTTTGATTGGATTTGGATTTTTCCTTTTAGGACACTCATTTGCATAATGTCCTTCCTCTTTACATAACCAACATCTACAAGATTTTTTCTTTTGTGGACAATCTTTTTGTTTTGGTTTAAATTGTCTATAATTAGATCGTCTAAATTTTCTACAGGGTTTATAAGGTTTGTATTTATAATAATGGCGTGGATATTTTTTCCAGTGATATTTTCTATATGGTTTCTTTTTCTTGTGGTGATAAAATTTTCTAGTGGATTCACAACTATATTGCTGTGGCATTTCAGCATTTTTAGAACATCAAAGTTGATTATATTTGTGTTTTAATGCTATTTCTAATTGTGTTGCAAAACATTATTCATCTAAAATTTCTTGAGTTACTAAAATAGCTCCACCTAAATTGTAAGCAACAACTCTACAGGTACTTTTTTCTTGAAAAGTTGCTTCTACTTTTTGGTTCATTGGATACGGTAATTTTTGAATAAATCTGTGCATATAGGTTTCCTGTTCTGGTCTAGTTAACTTTTAATAATATTTTTTTAATTCACAAATATATTCTTCGAGATAACAAATATTACATATTTGTAAATTGTTTAAATGCCATAAAGCTTTTATTCGTTCATTCTGAGATACTTCTTGTTTAAATGATAGAATATCTTAGCCTAAAAATTATTTATATATTTGGCCTCAAAAATTTGTATAGGTGTTGAAGTTTGTTGGTAAGCATGAGTTTGTTTAAATGCTTCTTCATTATCTAATAAAAATGATTGTACGATTCCCGTGGTTTTTTAGGTAATAAAATTTCATAATAATTCTTTATTTTCTAATTCATTAAAAGGTTTTTCTATTTGAAGTAACAGTTGAATTTTATTAGTCCATTTAATTAACAATTTTTCTGGTTGTATTACACAGTTTAGATTTAGTATTCCATCTGGTCCTAGAGATACTAGTTTTGGAATATATTCGGTTGGATATTTCCGTATTTTAGATCCTTTTGAATAATATCCATGTTGATTTAAGAAATCATCTTATTTCCAATTCCATGTATATGCATCTTGATCTTGTTTGTCCTTTTCTCGTTTATCTCCACTTATATGTTCTCGTTTTACATGTTGTTTTCCTAACTGTTGTTCTCTACTTCTACTACTTTCAGGTTTTTCCTCTTCGACAAAAATTTCTTCATCCTCGAATTTATAATCATATATTATTTCATCTTTATATGTTATTTGTTTAACTGATTCAGCTGATTGTAATGTTAGTTTTTGTACTAATTGTGTAATTTCTTCTAATTGTAATTTTATATGTATATATATATATACATATGTGTGTGTGTGTGTGTGTGTGCTCGCGCGCGCGCGTGTGTGCATAATTGTATAATTACATGAATATATATATAGGTTTGGGGGAGTTCTAGCTACCAAAACGATATAATAGAAGTTTAGTACTTACATTTTGGGGACGAAAATGGCTCAAAGGTCTGATCAGCTGAATCTGCGGAATCGAGTTAGAGTCTTTTGCGTTAGCATCCCATATCATGATATACATTTTTGTACTAAGATTAAACTCTAAATTAATGTTTAATGTATATGTTGGATTCTGAATTATAATGACATATATGACCTTTTGTGCGTATGAAAGAAATGAGAAGAAATAATGTATGGACCATTAATTGGTTTCAGTATATGTCCTTGTTAAGATATTTGAACAAGGAAAGCTGAGCTTTCCCTTAACTATATTTTTCACAAGTGCAATGTCAACATAGATGAAAATTTAGAATAAACTCTGTTAAATGAATGTTTTGAATGCTTATGATATGTTCGATGCCTAAGAGTAAGTTAATTTTTTTATTTTCCTAATGTATCATTTCCGTAGAGTATTTTCTCGAATATCCTCTAATATGTTCAGGAATATGCTCTATTGGAGTGGTATGTTACAATCATCCTCTTGTCTTTACCCTTTAAAGTGTCTTCTTTACCTTCTCCTTCACCTCCTTCTCAATACCCTTTGACACACCCTACTCCTTCACAATTGTCCTCTTATTTCTACAATGTGGTCATTCATACATGCATTCCTTAAAACCTTGTCAATGATATCATTTATTTTACCACGATTTATACTCCTAGTGTACCTAATCTCACTTTATTCACTCAACCCAACAAATTTCTCCTATAGTGTCAATTCATGCTTGATGAGTTTAATACTTTCCATTATAATCAGACTTAGACTCTTGTTCCTCCACAATTTATTGCAAACAATATTAACTATAAATATATTATTTGTACAAAAACAGGACCCTAAATAGTTCCCTTGAGCATTATAAAACCTCGCCTTATTGCCAAAAGATATCATCAAGTTCCTATTATTGAATACACTAATACCTTATCTGCATTATACTTACTCTTTATCTATTAAAAACTAGTTTATTTCTCATCTTAGTGTCAATAATGCTTTTTTTCAGTCATCTTTTGATTCATAAACTTTATAAACTCAAATTTACTTCCAACAAATCTAATATCTCTATTTTATTCATTCTACACCTTCTGTTACAATCTTCTTCCTTATCTATGTAGTTGATATATTAAGAATAAGTTCTTCATTTCCCCACCAACTCTCTTATCTATGATCTTAACATTACCTTTTTCATTAAAGACTCAGGTTTTTTGCACTATTTTCTTGACATTGAAATCACAACGACACCAAATGGCCTTCTTCTTACCCAAACTCAATACATTAAAGACCTCTTTCATTGCACAATATCCCTTGATAACTCTAGACCTGCTAACACACCTCTTACCCTTACCCTTACCCTCCCTCTCTCTAAAAATCATAGCCTTCCTCTTACCAATCCCATAAAATATCATAACATTATTGGTTCTCTTCAATGTCGTTATCTTGCTTGCATGACATCCAATTTTCCATAAATAAATTATCTCAATTCTACATTACCCAACTGATGTTCATTAGAATGTGGTTAAATGGATTCTGCACTATCTTCTATCCACTTCATCTCATAGTGATCACTTAACTGACATAATCTCTCTTACCATATAGGCTTACTATGATGTTGATTGAACTGATTATCTTGATTAACATTGATCTATGTTAGTCACCGTATCATTCTTGACTCATCCTAATCTTCGAATGCTAAGAAATAAATCATTGTTGTCAGATCTAATACTAATGCTTAATGGAGAAGGATTGCCTTTGTTGTTGTTAAAATATGTTGGATCATCTCTCCTTTTAGTGAAATTGGTTTATCTCACGTCTAGCCTACTATATAATGCGACAATTTGGTGCAACTTTTCTTACTATATATATCTAATTTCTAATGCTTGTGAAGGCACATTGTGATCGATATTTCTTTTGTTTGAGACTTAGTCACAACAAAGGTTCTCCTCATCAACCACATTTTCGCTTTTGTTTTTAATCAAAGTACTGATATAATAACCAAACCATTGCCTAGACTAGTATTCCACTGGTATCGAGACAAGCTCATCATTGTCAGTACTCGTAAACTTGACGAAGTTTGATGACGCGTGATAATTATCCTAAATGTACTCTTCCATATTTTAGTGATAATATATGATATTGACATATTATAGATATTGCTCTCATCTTACAGAGAGAATAATTTTACCTTATCTTGTATATATTTATACGACTTAAAACCATATTTCGGTAAAGTAACTTGTTTTTCTTTACCATTTTCAATTAGTATGGTATGCCTATATACTGACTGACATCGAACAGAATAATACGAAAACCATAAGATTTATGCAATATATTCCTAGTCCGTTATCTAATGCATATCCCAAAAACAAGGAGTCCATGTTCTCTTATTAAAAAAAAGTATAATCGCCAAGTGAAACTGATCAATATGATAAATCAACGTGTGATACAGACAAACAGAGCCCTTTTGAGAAACCCTAGGAACTAGAACTATTAAAGATGAACCTTTTGTTATCCTTCAGAGACAAGATGGGACTTATTATTCCATAAAGTTCACAGTTTAATGAGAATAATAGCATGAGACCTGACTGAGGCCAGACAGTAGCTTTAGCTGTTAGTTATCATCATTTGGTTATTACAAAAGGCATAAAGAGATAGAATGATTGCAATCAACAAAGAGAATAAAATGGGGAATCTGCCCAAGAGTCACCAGGCACAGCTAAAGCACATAGTCAACCTATATAAATTCAGTAATGAGTAAAGAAGGACAAACTGGTAAAGAATGTCATCATGCTCATCAAATATTAGTTAACAAGATTGCTTTTGGTATTTACATTCAGTTGTGGAAGAATTCGCCAAGTTGCTGGTAATACCATTTGAATCTATACAAACTCAGGCTTCTGCCAGTGATCGACTGGTTTCAATCTTGAGGTGTTTATAAGTAGAAATGTCGAAGAGAAGATAAAACAAATAGCTCTATTAGATACAATCAATTGGAGTATAGCGTCAAATTTCATTTCCTCAAACACTTGCAGACTAGATTGTTACATGAACTCATTCTCACATCTAGCTGTTTGCTTCAACACAGAAAACGAACATATGTGACTACCATCCACTCTTTTCATTATTACAGAAATTATTTTCCAATTGTTCAACAAAGAAACATCATCGTAAATCTAGAAGGAAACACCGGAAATTCTTATCTGAAAAAAGAGGAAAACGATTGCAGGAAACGAAAGAATGCAACACAGTAAGATGCATGACAATTGTACAATATCACAACTATATATAAAGAGTAAGAGCTAATAACAGTAAAGTATGCATATGCGTATATATATATATAGATAGCGGTGGCATCGGACCAGGAACGCTCCATTCCCCTTCCATGGAGATGATTCCTCCATGACATTGTTATTCTTGGCATGGAAGGACCTCTAGCTTCATTGGACGGAAGATAAAAAGAGCGCCATGGAAATGGGAGAGAAGACAGTACGCGAGCTGCCATTTTTGGAGAAACAAAATGAACACGAGAACCGGTGCAAAGTTGAGATCTGCAATCATGGTGTGGAAATGCAGAAGGGGACTCATATCTATACAACTGATTTGGTTGAGAGAGGAGGGAGAGAGGGTGGTAGAGACACGAACATTCATATATCCACACACACACAAATAAACAAAATGCATGAGCATAAGATAATAAGCTTGTATATAATGTGAAAATAAGGTGCAAGCAAATACTGTAGTGTAGAGAGTAACCATCTTAGCTAAGCTTTTATATTCCCGCATGCACGATCCTTTCTTTTGTGTGCAGTTGCTGGCACACTTTCATAGGCAAGCCAAAAGAAACAAATGGACGGTAAAGACTAATGCATGTTGCTTCAAAGCTGGGCCAAAAAAGGGTCTTTTGAGTTCTTTCTTCTTCATCCCTTTTTAGTCTTTAGTTTGGTTTGTCAAAAAGGACAAATGGTTAGTTTTTACTGCCCGTTTTTCTCTCATATGTGTTGGATTGGCATGTGGATGTGGAGGGCTACTAGTAGAAGATGCAAGGTTGTGGAATAGACTGTTCGTGTCATCGGATCGGATGGCTCTTTCCAACCCGAGGACCACCGTGGCTATGCTCTATGAAGCATGTTCTTTCAATAGAAAAGACGGGCCCACCCTGTCTGGTGACCAATACCCCCTTGCACGCCCCTTATCAGTGGGAGCGGAAGGTGGTGGGTGGGACGGGAGAGTGACCTTTTCCTCGCGTGGAAGACAGTCAAAAAGTGGGGCCCACAACCATCTTTTTTTAATAAATATTCAAAATGCCCACAAAAATCATCTCATATTAATGGGCTAAAATCGTCGGGTGGGTTTGAATTGGGCTGACTCCGCCCAGTACGAAATGGAGGAGTGACCTAAGTCTGTTTGTACACTGAACCAAAGCCCTGTCTTAAACCCTAATCAAGGCAAACCAGAAGAGTATTATTCTGAAAACTTTTACATGGGGAGTATTGTTGAAGGATCTTCAAGAAATGTGCTTTTAACTTGTCTGTGTCGAAAGGGTTGATTCTGAATAAGTCACCAATGAATCGGACAATTTTAGCATTTCTTAGACTCTCGGCGAAGGTTTCACGACCTCCTCATCATGTCTTCACTCAGGTGCCTCACTTCTGGCCACTATCTCCATGTTCTGTTTCCAATCAATTCGGTAGATATTACGTTTGGAATATCCATCAAAAGTTTTACTTTTCCTCAAAACCCAACTTGGTTGTTGACATCTTGTCGATCAATGAGTGGTCACCTGAGTTGAAGAATGAGTTAGAGAACCTGAGCCCCACAGTGAACCATGAGATAGTTGTTTACGTTTTGAAGAAACTAGATAAAGACCCAGAAAAGGCATGGGATTTCTTTACTTGGGCTTCCCAGAGAGATGGGTTTAGAGCCAGTTCCCATTTGTATAGCTTGTTGCTCAGGATTTTAGTTAGGAAGGACTCTATGAAGAAATTTTGGATTGCTTTAACGAAAATGAAAGAGGAAGGATTTTACATTGACGAGGAAACTTATAAGACAATTTTGGGAATTTTAAAAAATGAAAAGATGATTAATGATTCGGTTGCTTTGTCACATTTCTACAAAAGGATGCTTGAAGAAAATGCTATGGAAGGTGTCGTCAAGAATGTAGTTAATAGTATTTTGGAGGTGGAGTGGAGCAATGAGGTTGAGCAAAAACTTAGGGATATGGGTATTGTGCTTACTGATAATTTTGTAATAAAGGTGACAAAGGAGCTTAGGCATATTCCTTTAAAAGCTTTGAAATTTTTTAACTGGATTGGTAGCTGTGAAAGTTATGAGCACAATACTGTCACGTACAATGCCATTGCCAGGATTCTAGGAAGGAGTGGTTCAATTGAAGAGTTTTGGGGTATCATTGAAGAGATGAAAAGTGCTGGTCACGACATGGATATTGATACATACATTAAGATTTCAAGGCAGTTTCAGAAGAGCAGGTTGATGGAGAATGCCGTAAAGCTTTATGAATTTATGATGGATGGCCCATTTAAGCCCTCTGTTCAAGATTGTAGCATTCTCTTACGGAGCATTTCAGTTGGTGATAACCCAAATTTGGATTTAGTTTTCAGAGTTGCAAATAAATGTGAAGCAGCTGGGATTGACTTAAGTAAAGCTGTCTATGATGGAATTCATAGATCCCTGACTAGTGCAGGGGATTTTGATAAAGCAGAAGAGATTATTAAGGTAATGAGAAAGGCAGGGTTTGAACCTGACAACATCACATACAGTCAATTGATTTTTGGACTTTGTAAAGCTAGGAGATTGGAGGAAGCACGCAAGTTTCTGGACAACATGGAAGCAGATGGTTGTATTCCAGATGTTAAGACTTGGACCGTTCTTATTCAGGGGCATTTTGCTTCAAATCAATTTGACCAGGCATTAATGTGTTTTGCCAAGATGATGGAGAGAAACTATACTGTTGATGCTGATTTGGCTGAGGTCATGTTAAATGGTTTCCTTGGTCAGAAAAGGATTGATAGTGCTTATACATTTCTTGTGGAGATGATAAATAAGATTGAATTAAGACCTTGGCAATCTACTTATAAACTTCTCATTGGAAAGCTTATAGAAGTAAGGAAACTTGAAGAAGCCATGAATCTTCTTCAGTTGATGAAGAAACATGGATACCCACCATTTGCCGAGCCAATTGTTCAGCACATAGCCAAGTTTGGGACGGTGGAGGATGCTAACAGTTTCTTGAAGGCATTGAGTGTAAAGCAATGTCCATCAGTCACAGCTTACCTTCACGTTTTCAAATCCTTCTTTCAGGAAGGTAGACATTCTGAGGCTAAAGATTTGTTCTATAAATGTCCTTATCATATTCGTAAACATGATGAAATCTGCAAACTTTTTGGCTCTGTAAAGGCTAACCAGACTACCAGTTGATTTGAATTTTAGGCCTGGGTTATTTTTTTTAGCTGAACTTCTTTTCTATGAAGTTGGTAAAGCACCATTAATCTTTCTTTTTTAGTTTTAAGTGGGCAACTTTGTTGGAATTATAAAAACATGGATATTGCATATTTGAATTATAATATCATGCATATTACACATTTGAAGGTAAAGTCATGTGGCGTAGAAACTGCCAACCTTTTACTTTTAGGAACTTGTTTGAAGATTTGTTGTGGGCAACCGTGGTATGAAAATGATACTAGTTTTGATGTTGTGACCAATCATTATAGCAGATCTTGATTTTCTACGGTCTTGGATCTGAATAAAGAAATGGTATAACATCTAAAAACACCTATGTATGTTTCCTTACCTGTTTTCGTTGTGGTTGTGGACATTTACCTTTATGAGCCATCATATTATAGCGAATGTACTTCAGGTTTCTCCTTTGGGAGAAAGGACAAATACCAGATCCTCGCCTATGTGAATTGTAATGTATACACATGATAGTAATTGGCGATATAATGCTAGAGCATTAATCTTATTGCAATCTATTTTACTTTGTCAGGAATGACTTCCTTTGCATGATCCTTGCTTTTGAACATTAAGTAAATATTACATTGACATGTTAAAAGATAACTAAATCTTATAGCCTAGCTATCCAGAAGCTAGAATCTACTGATGCAAAGTGATGAAGATAGGAACAATTAAAGATACAATAGCAAAAACTGTGGAACTAATCACCTTCTGGTATATGACTGACACTGTAAATGCACACGAGTCTTAGCCCCAGGATTCTGAAACTCCAGCGATTTCAAGACATACACTTGTTTCTTTTAATCTCTTGATACATCTTTAAGTGGAGATTAGCTGTCGGATAGCTCAGAATGCTCTCTTCGAGCTGTGTCAATCATCGCAGACAAGAATTTGCTGGGGTCACAAGTGCATGGACCTGAAAGAGCTGCGTGCGCCAAAAATGGAAGTTTTCTTAGTGATCTACCACTCATCCCCTGCACAGAAAAGGAGAAACAGATGCTTTATGGCTAATCCTTGAAGCTTTTCTTTCTTCGATCGTCACATGATCATGTAGGTATGAAAGGCAATCTATAGCATACCTCACAAGCTTCTGCAGCTTCAAGCAATTGTTTAGACAAATAAAGCATTGTCTGAGATTCCTGAACATCTGAAGCATTCAGTTTCCCTTTTAAGGTTGAAAAATTTGGAAACGCAAGATTGTCAGAGTCCTATAAATGTTGAAAGTTCATTAGACAGAAACAATTCAGAGTATTTAATAAGGCATGCAAATGTTTAGTAAAAGTAATGTTCCGTGGAAATATCTCTTGCAGACGCTTGAGATAAGATCCCACCTGGAGGTTTGATACGATTCCTGTTCGCATAAGTTCCTGCAAGCACGAACTCAGGATCTCATAACGAGCTTGAAGTGTTGGGGGACCAACATATGCTTTAATATCAGCTCGGTCAACAAATGCAATATCTGCATCCAACAATTGGTAACTTTATTTGAAATCACCACCAAAAAATTCCAGAATTGTGTTCGCGAAGTTAGTGTTTAGTACCAATCTTGAAAGGACCGTTATGAACAGTATATCAATATTAATTATGATAGAGAACTGCCATTTATCACAGAAGTACAAGAAAATGAGAACCTTTCGAGCAAATGTAATATCATGGGACACTACGACAAGAGAAAAAACTGTTCCATACATGTTTACTTAAGCTGAAAGACTCAAATGCATGCATATTTCTGTTTCATTTAAGTGCAGAAATTCTCCTAAGAACAGCAACAAGTGGATCAAGATGAATCTGAATTTTGTACAGATGTTCCTTGGCCACAACGATTTTTATTGCTATTGTGTTTTCCTGGCAAGTCCTTCGAGACAGGAAAATCAATGACTGAAGTAAGCATGCAATGGTTTGAAGAAAAGCTGATGGAGCCAAGATATACACAGGCTTACCAATAGCGGCAGTTATATTAGACGTAGTCATTATAATGACATTTGGAGATGCTTTCAACTTGTCCATCTGGGTCAGTAGTGCATTGACAACCTGCGATATCCCAAGGTAAAGTAGGCATCAATATACGCCAATGGAGGACCTTAGATAAATTCTAAGATTGGCATTTCTTAACATAAGACAAATACCAAAATTTATTTGGAGAAGAGTTGAAAGTGAAGATACTCGAATAGAATCTGAAGGTTCAGACCCTGACAAAGCAGCTTTCCTGGCGGCAGCGAGGCTTTCAACTTCATCTGCATTACCACAAATCTAAGCTATTACATGCTGGAAGAAAATGAGATGACGGGTAAATGTTAGAAAAGGCAACATCACAATAGCTCTCACCAATCAAGACAAATACCAGATTGTTTTGTTCCTCTACCATTTCTTGAATCTTTTGGAAAAGCTTCGCAACCTAATGCAATAAAGCAGGGAAATAAGATTAAGTAGATTGATTCCATAAGAATAGGAAAGAGCACATTTTTAGGAGCCATGAGCGCTTCTCGCTGCTTATAGAAGATGATCACTTACCAGTTTTCCACTTTCAGAAAACCATTTACTAAACAAAGAATGGGCATTAACTTCAACCAATTGGCACTGTGGATACCTGATAAATCCCAAAAGCACAAACTTATTAGCTTTTTTTTCTTCTCCTCTTTCCCGTTCCTACTTTCTCGATAAAAGGATTAGACACTTATCAGATGAAGGATTGACCTGGAGTTAAATCGAACTGATAATTTTTGAGCCAGTGCTTTGCATAAGGATGTCTTCCCAGTGCCTGGAGGTCCGTGCAAAAGAATGATGCTGGAAGACATGATGGCACACTACTTGAGTGATTACATAGTATCTTTTGAGTACGCAAATTTGATAGAAAATACTAAGTAAATGAAATATTATTCCTTACCGATTCCATGACACAAGAAAGGGATCCACCCCCTTTTCCGTGAAGAGCAATGCACTTGCTGCGTAACTCAATAACCTTTGCTTGAGACCAGGTTCATAAATCAAGCTGTAAAAGCAAATTGTCTTGTCATTGGTTGCTGAATTGCAATGAAATAGTGTAAAGAATAGAAGTTGCAAACAAACCTCTCCCACATGCCATCAAATTCTTTTGCAGGAAGAATCCACTCGTTAAAGCTGGAAAGCTGTCCATCCCCATCAAATTCCTCAGAAGGTCCTTCCTCACTAAGCTAAAAATATTGAAGCCAGCATAATTTAGAAGGACAAAAGGTCACCCATATCTTCCAAAAGAGCATGCAACAATAAAAATAATAATCAAAACACCAGAAAGATATTGTACCCTGATGCACATCTACCTGAAACACGTGTACTACTGGTTTGACTTGCCAGAACAAAAGAATATCGTGGTTTTCCACGCATTCATCTGCTAAACAAAATAATTCCATCAGAAGAATTTGAAAATTTGAAAATTGTCTTCAAATTCCCTCCACAATCTTCAACGCAAATGCCTACCCGTCTCACAAATACGAATCCTTTGTACATTTTCTACGAGAAATAGATCATCAGTAGGAACAGCAACAGGTCCATCTGTATAGCTTAAGCTCCTCGCTTCAAGCATTCTGAAACACTCCCACACCCAACACACCACAACAAGAAAGATGAATCGAAGTTTACAATTACACCTTAGAGTAGCAAAACCAAAAGAGTAACGTACCAAGCAACGAAATTCTAACCCCTATCAAACCACTAACCACTGCCACAATTCCGTTTGGACCCGAAAAGGAATCAAAACATTCAGAAACCTCTAATCGAACGAAAAACAACTACCTTTCAACAGCCGAGCGAACATGTTCGGCGCGAGCTGTGCTCGAAGACTTTAAGCAAACTTCCACTGTAGAAATCACAAAGCAAAGAGAAGTAAAAAATAAAGAAAATGCCTCAATAAAGCAACTAATTTAGAGACCGATCTCAATATAGGAACTTTAAATGGACTCGGAAATTACCGGAAACGAGGAATTTGCGATCGGTGGGAACAGGAGAGGACGGCGGTGGCCGTGCATCTGCGTTTTGCCGGGAAACTTCCGTCTCTGTCTGGATTGGCGTCGAGATCTCCATTGGAGTTGTCATCATCCGACGAATATATCAGCAAATTGGTAAAGAAACACAATACAAGCCCTAAGAGGATGGGTTTCTTTTTTTTTAAATTTTTGTATTGAAACTTGGGCGGGAAATCTTCATCTGTTAAACTTAAAACGGTACGAAGTAAAGTCCAACCAATATTGAAAATTTTAAACATTTACAAATAATAAAATTGATTAAATATTGTAATTATTTATTTTAGTCTTAAAAATATTATATTATTTCTACAAGGTGATGTTGATGAACCATAAAAAAAGTTTTTAAAAAATTGTGTTATTTACTCTTTTTTATTATTAAAATATTTTAAAAAGATTTTGTCATATTATAAATAGTAAAAAGGGATTTTTCTAATAATTTTTCTTGAGTTATTATAATAAATTTTCTTATTAAAATCAAACTAGAGTAGTCATATAATTTTTTTCTCTCATTAAAAATTCAACTAATATGTGAAATTAAGATGTTCAAAAGTACGCAACCTTAATCATAACTGATAAAGAGGTAATTATATATATATATGTATATATATAATAAAAATTAATAAAAGATACCTATTAAATTAATAATTATAAAAATAAGTAAAATTGTATAGGAGATCCATTCCCAAAGTAATACATACTAAAGTTACATTTTTTATTGAAGTTTTAGAGTGCAATTTACATCTTTAATACATGGACATGACTTTTTTTTTTTAGTCTTAGACCAGGGTATCCACCGGCGGATCTAGTGACTAATCCCCTCGCTGATTTGTAGGTACCTCACAGGGTGGGACAGCTGGCCCAAGGATTTAAGGTTGCTCCATATCCAAAGTCAATGATCGAACCCCTGACCTTTGGTTAAGGATGGATGAGTCCCTGCCACTCAACCACACCCCTTGGGTTACATGGACATGACTTTAATTAATTTAGATAATTTAGTTTTAGCACATGAAATTTGTACATTTCAAATGTTAAATAATTATGTTAAGTTATTATAATAGAATTTATTATTAAATTAAAATTAGAGTAATCATATAAATTCTCTCATATAAGCACAATCAATTACATATCGGTTTATGATAAAATGATTTGACATAATTTTAATAAAAATTAATTTTTAATATAATATTTTTGAATAATTTTAAATAATAAAATATTACTAAAAATAAATGAAATTATATAAGAGATAAGCACACTAAACTAAATAGTTTAAAATTAGAGCAAAGTTACTTTTTTAATTAAAGTCTTCGGGTGCAATTCAACTCATCTACATCTTTAAATCTTTGACGTAAGTTGCATTAATTCAGGTAAGCTAAGTTTAGCACATGAAATCTGAACATTTCTGTGAAGTCCTGGATTTCAACGGACACCAACTCCTGAAACTCCTATCCTTTCTCGTTTTCTTGCCCTAGATCCTAGAAAGCATTAAAGCAGAGGTCTTCACCTTACTCCTTGGCTGTCAGCGAATGTTGTTGATCAGCTGGCTTTTACTAACAAATCCACCATTTGGGTTCCTTTTCTTTCTCACCAAGCTACCAAAAAGGCAAGACCTTTGCCATATTCAAGGCCAAATCTTGATATGGGCATTTGGGAGATTCCATCTTTAACGAGGATGGCCTACTGCCCATCCATTACCATCTCATCACCTACTCAATCGGAGATATCATATAATATGAAAAAAAAAAGCCACAAAAGCTCTGCATTTCCAGATAATAAACATATGCTCGACCTTCTTTTTTTCCTGATATTGTGATGTAAATTTATTTCCGACCTTTGGGAGAGTTCTTAATTGCTTGCTCTTTTTTGAGCAATGAACCAAAAGTTTTGACATCTCAACCCCACTCTTTCCTTTGCGCGTTCGTTCGTTTCTCTAGAATTTCTGCAGTCGTTTACTGGTGCGGAACTTGGGGGAAAAAAGAGCAAGCATTTAATTCCTACATTCCTTAGGTCAAGACAAGGTTCTGTCACCGATTGTTTTCTTGCATGAAACAAAACGACTTAGTAATTAAGAGTCAGTTTTTGACATGTAAGATGCATTCTTCTTCTGGGAAGGGGTGATTAGCTTGAGTTGTTTTCAGGGATGACTTGTATATGCTCCACCATATCCGCTTGACAATGGAGACCAATTGCTAATGACCCGAGTCACTTTATAGCTTTCTTTTTTTTTTCTTCCTTCTCCTTATCTTGAGGCCTAAATGATCGGGTGGCATCAGAAAGCCAAAATGCCAGCTCAAAAAGCATGATCAGTACCAAATAATGACCAGTTATTGGACGAATGTAAAAGCTAAGGAGACATAGACGAATGAAGAAACTTGCTTAGTGCTTGTTAGGATTTGCATGATTTCTCTTATTTTACGAATACGTATACAAGAACTTGTAACTTGTAGAGGATGTTTTTGAGAAGAATGAACTGCAGTATTCATTTATTCTCTTTGTATTGTATTTATACATTTGCTGTCAACACTATTAACAGACTTAACAGGAAAAACTTGTAGGAAAATCCCGGTGTGTCCATCACATGGACACGGTGCGGAAAACAAAAATTTTTGTTCCGGGATCTTCCCGAAAGTCAGGATCCATGTGTAAGTACAATCAGTCAAACCATAACAACCAACGTAGACCGTCTCTAACGGTATCCACGCAGAGGTCGGAAAACCTAACCGGGACAAACCCTTTTGACCCGGGA
>JANZLH020000129.1:3822211-3833114 GCA_026770325.2 Erythroxylum fimbriatum | reverse complement strand
AAGATTGTACACAACTTTGTACAAGGGATTGCCTTTAGGGCACTACTCTAACAAACTCACAATACGTAACACAAGTCTACTTGTCTCAGTATACAAGTCGCCTTATGAGTATCGTGACAAGATAAGTCGCCTTACATCACATACAAGTCGACTTATACTAACAATATCTCAATCAATGGATCCAATGCTAACCCAAAGTTATACCTGACCAATTGACTCACTGTGTGCAGATCCTAGTGACACCTACTAGGTAGCTCATACCACAAAATCCTCCACATCATCATATATCAAGACAAGCACAATATTGCAAAACAAAAATATATATACTTGTGTCAACCCATATGTATGAATCTCATGCGTGCATATAGTAATGATGGTGATTTCCATGATGAATATGAAATTCTAATGCATGTTCATAATCATGAATATTAACTCACAGGTAGAATGTGCTTCTTCGCGTCGACCTTAGTGTCTCGAAGTGGAGGGTTTTGATCCTGATGGATCTATAGAAAGAAAAGTATGAATAATCATTAAGATTTAAAACATAAACCAATTTTAGATACCTTGAGAATAAGACCATGACTCAATAATAAGGAGCTCTATTTTCTATTTAAAAATGACGATATCACGTTTTATGAGGAGCCTATTGAAAATTCAACAAAGTTTTGCCTATAAAACGGACATCCCCTTCCGAAAGAAGGATCATTCCTGCAATGAAAATACATTTCTATAACTACTAGTAACTACAGCTCGATTTGGGCCTCCAAACTACATGTCCACGCCTAATTGAGTCCACATTTACATCGCAAAAATTCATAATAAATCCAATCATAATTTAAATATACCAATTTTCAACCTATATACCCTCATTTATACTCAATACATCTAGATAATCTAAATTCTAGTCAACAACAACTAAATTTAATCGAATTCATGCATTTTTATAAAAACATAACCATTTTTAAATTTTTATTCACAAACTATGAAGAATTTCAATACATTTCTTTTATAAAAATTGATGTACATAATATTTGATAATTTTTAAAATTATTTCTAACTATTTCTGAGCTAGTCAAAAAATTGCCATGTCAGCGAAGCGTGGGGTAAATGCGCGGGTGCTGGAGAGGCGGTGACCTTCATCACCCACCCAGAAATGACGAGCTCACCTCCAGGAATCCAATGACACTAGTCTTGCATCAAAACTCCTTTCGATTTGCAATAATCAAAGCATTAAAGCTCAAAGGTGACTCATTTCTGTTCATCGGTAAAATTGGTCGATTGAAGTTAGGTTTTCCTCATTTCCTTCATTTTTAGGGACGTTAGACACAATGATGGTGTTAGTTTTGCCCAAAAATGACTAAAAATAGGAGATCGGTGACTTACCTAAAAAAACAAAAACTTCCAATCACGATTTCTCCAAATTTGGGTCATTTATGAAGAAACAAGTTTAGGGGTTTTGAAGAATGTCCTGATAGCTTTCCGTAGAGTCTTAGATTGCAGGAAACGATTATCGGACAGTGAAGGTGTGAGTGTTGGAAGTTGAGAGTGAATAATAACCTATAAGAAAAAAGGTAAGAAAAATGAACTTGAGCTTTCTTCAGCTCAACTTATACTTTTATAGGTTTTTCTCATTACTGGTCCATTATATATATATATATATATATATATATAAAGATCTTGAATCTTTTGGGTTAAAATATTGAAATAATGATTTAAACTGAGTTTATTACTTGATCTGAAGTCATCTAACTTTAATTAGTTCAATATTTGTTTTTTCTCTAATTAGTCTAATAAATCTTATGCATGCTAAATTTACATTGACATATCTTGATGAAGACAAAATATGAGGTGACACTTATTGACGATAGTGATTTTTTGAAGTTATGACATTGACACAAGGAAAAGTTTCGAATGATAATGTAAAGAAATTAGATTTTTGGAGCTATAGCGTTTTATCTTTGCCACAGCCATTGCGACAAGAGATTGTAAATTTATTGTTGGACTTAGCTCGTCTTGCCATTCGGTATGTACGAAAGGAGTTGGAAGATAGAATTAGAGGACAAATTTGTAAATTTTTTGTATTTTCATATTGATAGATTGTAAATTCTTTTGTATTTTTGACAATTTTTTTGTATTTTCATACTTATATCAATAATAGGTTCGGATTGATATAAGTATAGATTTCATCGATGGGTTACTGATATCAGATGGTTTTACTGTCATATTTTTTGTGGTTGATCGCTTTTGCAAGTATGCTCACTTCCTTTCTCTGCGTCACCCGTGTATTGCTGAATGAGTTGCTAAGACCTTATGGATAATACTTTTAAATTTCATGGTACTATAGTAAATGACTGGGATGCCATTTTCACCAGTAACTTTTGGTGTGAGCTATTTCGGTTACATGGTGTGAAGCTCCAGTTTTCCATTACCTATCATCCTCAGAGTGATGGCCAAACTGCAGTTCTCCAAAGAACCATTGAAACCTACCTCCGTTGTATGACTTCCGATTGTCCTACCAAGTAATCTAAATGGTTATCACTTCCTGAATGGTGGTATAACACCACCTTCCATTTGTCCATCAACTTTACACAATTTTAAGTTGTTTATGGCGTTCCTCTTCCGGTGTACACTCCTTATTTTGCAGGTGATTCGTCAGTTTTTGCAGTGGATCAAATCATGGTCGATAGAGAGGCGATGTTGGACATTTTACTCTTCCACTTACATCATGCAAGCAATAGGATGGAGAAGATTGCAAATTGCAAACACACGGATAGAAGTTTTGACGTAAGCGATTATGTCTATTTGAAGTTACAATCTTATAGGCATCATATTATTTATAAACGGGTCTCACAAAAATTATTAGCTCAAAATGGTGTAGTTTCGTACAAATTATGAATCAGCCATAGCAGCTATAATTTTTCTGACAAATACAAAATAATAAAAGAATCAAATACGAAAAAACAAATCAACACTCGAATTTGTTAACGTAGTTTGACACACCTTGCTTACGTCTGCAGGGCCCTCACCCAGCTTAATGTAGGAAAATCCCGGGAGGTACATCACATGTACCAGGTGCAGAAAACAAAACTTTTTTGTTACCGGGACTTCCCGAAACCCAGGATCCAGGTGTCGGTATGAAGACATCAACCTAAATAGCCAAAAGAGACTATCTCTAAAGGTGATCCACGCAGAGATCAGAAAACCTAACCGAGTCAAACCCCTTTGACCCGGGAATAGCTAGAACAGATTAAGACCTGCTAGAGCCTACCTCTGTCCTGGAGAGCTTAAGGAGACCGTTGAACCCTTGGCTTGGATAAGAGAAGTCGATCATGCCTTAGGAAGAAGAAGAAATTGAAATCACCTTTCAAAGTTTCCTTAACCATTAAGGAAATATTATCTTCTTCAAAACCCTAAGTGTGCCGTCGATGATGCCCTCCAATAAGCCTCTTATGTGATTCAGAATCATCCTTATCAGATGAAATACTGGCATCTTAATGTCCGCTCATTTGGAGATTTCCATCTCCAAAATGCACGCCTTCACATTAGTTACTTCTATTTCAGATACCAATCATGGTATCTTTTATTCTGTCTCGTTACCTACTTCTATAAAAAGGATTAGTAGTTTAACTTATTTTGTATTCTGATAAATGTTCAGTTTTGATAAAAACAAGTTCTGTTATGATACAAAATAAATTATGTTATGTTATGATATAAGCCATATTTTGATCTGAAAGGATTATATCGTATTCTGATATTCAATTATAATACTTGTGCATTCTGTTATGATATTTATGAGTTTTAATCTGATGTAAGAATGTTTCTGTATTATGAACAATTAAAGATTGTTGTGATATGATTTGAATATGTATATATGAATATTAGATGACTATTAGAAACAATAGCCATTATGTATTATGTTTAGTTATTCCCCACTAAGCTTTATGCTTAGCACGGTGGTTTTGCCTCCGTGTAGGTTTTGATAAGAAGGTTTAAAGAGTGGGACAAAGATAACCACAGTGGCCAAGAAGAATGTCTTTTGTTTTGAAAGATGTATATTTGAGTTGTATTTAATGTAATGAGACATTTTGTATATTTGTGGATAAGGTTTGTAATATCCTATAAATCATTTGTAATAACCTTACTATTTAATGGATTTAATATATATGGCATATATTTTGATAAGTTCATTATGTATGATGTATATTATGTTTTGTTTATAAAATATTATTTAATGATATATAATGTATGTTGCTCAAGTTTCTGGAAATGCATGTAAGGAATGTTTCGTATGTTTTGGATTATTTCGATTTTGTTTTGTGTGACACTTACATATCCTCACAGGGGGTATATGCGGGTGTTACATTGTTTGGTTTACGGAGAAAATAATAGAGATGTAAGTAAAAGTGATGAGATTTAAAGTGTGCAAGGAAAGTTGAAAAAAAACCAAAATTTCTGTTAGCTTGAGAGGTTGAACTTGGAATGGGAATGGTTGTTTAGGTATCATATTGAAAGTTGGTGATTCAGTATAAGGTTATAACATTTGGATTGATATTAGAATTTCATAATGATTACGCATCTTGTATTTTTGAATTGATTGAGAACATATGTAAGTAAGATGAAGTAAATGATAGTGATATATGTGGAAGTCCTCAAGATTAAGTTTATAAGTTATTGTGAGTGTATATCTGATAATGTGGTTGCTTTGGCAAATGATATTACGATGTACATATTTATTATATGCTTGGATATGATAGTAATTGAGGTCAAGGTATCGTCAGCTTAAGATATTAATTGGTGACCTTTGGAAAATAAATATTTAGATAAGATGCAATGATCTTGATGGTATATACCAAGGCATAAGAGTAAAAGTGTATGCCTATCACTTCCCCGAGCTTTAGTATATAGAACATTATGATCATGTGAGATATGATGGTAAATGATCTTATTGAAATATTATGAATAGTTGAAGAGCAACGACGAAGATAGTTGACTGATAAGGATTTCGTGAATAGTACAGATAATTGAGAAAAGAAATCTCTTGTATGAGAACTTTCACTGAATTGTATCATAGATCAAATATTCCATTTCTAGGAACAAATGAGTATTAAACAAATTAGATGTGAATTTTGGAGTTGGATATGAGACTTAGGCACGAGAAGCTGGATATACTATGGAGAGTGTATGTACTTTGTTTGTTGTAAAGTATCCAAACTATGTTATTGGGTTCTTGACTATGAGATGACACTATTGCTATTGCTAGAAGGGCTTAGATCCACAAGGTATTCTATGCCAGAATATTCAGAAGGTACAAGTTAGATTCGATGTATGTGTACAACAGTTATCAGACTAGTATGATAACTTATTAGTTAGCTCTTCTTGAAGAATTGGTTGAGTTGCATGATGTGTTTCATGATTCTATGTTGAGAAGATATCGGTTTGATGATATACATAAGATTCCTGTGCAAGAAATTCAAGTATAACCGGAATCAACTATGATGGCTCAGTATCCTCAGCTGTTCTTATCAGGTATGAATTTCGAGGATCAAAATTCTTTTAAAGGGGAGAGAATTGCAAGGCCCTAAATTATACCCTAGTTAAAATGTTACATGTTTATGAAGGCATATGTGATAGGTGTTAAATTGTGATCTAATTGTAATTTGTATATGTTTTGAACTTTTGTTTGATCTTGAATTTTTGTTTAATGGAGCATACTTAGTGATTTGGAATTAATTGATACCATTAGAAAATTGATGTATTAAAATGTACATTTGAACAATGAAAATGTCAAGTGGCAAGACAAGTTGGTACATGAAAATTGGATGACTAAACCTATACATTTATTGACATTTGGCATCGCTAACGCACTGACATTTGGCATAAGTAAATAAAGGACAAATGGCAGTACAATTTGAATGACAATTGGCAACATTGATTAAGTGACAAATGGCCTAATAGGTGTGTGAAATTTGGTAGCTTAAAAGGAGGACAAATGTGATACATGCAATGGTGACATGTGCTCCTCTAAGATTAGGACACCTAGCAACTTAGGTGTTAAACTTGCAAGAAGTTTCTGCAACCTTCATTGAAGCATCTCCACCGAAACTTTCTCATTTCCTCTCAACTTTGGAGAGTTTTTAGGATCATTTTCTCTTGGAATCCTTGTAAGTTACTGCATCAAGAAAGCTACTATATACTACCTTTTATGTTGTTATCATCTTAGTGTTAAGGTCATCTTGCATCTACCAAACTTTCGGAAGTGTTTTAGTTACATGAAGGGCTGGTTTGGTTAGTTCTTTGAAGAAGGAATTTGAAAGTAATTAGGTAAGGGAATTCTAAACTTGATAGCAAGTATTAATACAAGTTTTATGATAATTGAATTGGTATGAAATATATGTTAAGATGAGCATAGATGAATGATGAAAAAATGATCCTTGTATGATAACTTCTAGTTTGGTTTTGATATGTGGTAGATATTGATTTGTAGGTTACTTAGTGAATGATTTTTGAATTAGTTTGGACATGAATTTGATGAGGTACTGAAGCATGAAAAAGGTGGGATTGAAGTGAATTTGATGGTCTTTGGTGAAGGTGTCGAATGGAAGTGAAGAAGTCGAGTTTTGGAAACGATCATGGGATTTATAAGGCTTATTCACACGGTCCAGGAAAGTTCTTAGGAAGGAGAAAAGATTGGTTTTGGGCAATTGTTGGACCATATAAGGTTAAGGTACTTTATAATAGTTTAATTGGACTTAATTAAGGTGTAAAATAAACATAGTTTGATGTGAAATAAGTTCATTACAGGTTGTATAAGATTTGGATTTTTAATTAAAGTAATAAATTAATGAAGGTGTTATTAGATAACAAAGTATCTAATTTTGGAACTTCTAAGTTGTTAAAAGGACTGAAGTATACTTATGAACAAAAATGTGATTTAAATGATAAAAGTGATGTGTTAGTTGTGAATGTTTGAGAATTGGGAACTTAGATGAGTACATGTAACGTGTAATTACTTATTGTATTCATTGGTGCATTATTATAAATGCTTATGTTTATATGGAATGATAAGTTTTTTCAAGTGAGAATGAATGGGTTCAATTTGAGCTTAAGGAAATGAATTCATACTTATGCATTATTTCACTATCATGTGATTATGATATTGTGATAATTTCGGACCATCAATTGTCTGAGGAGTTTGATAATTGAGATTGTATTAGAAGTGCTTTCTAACTATATCAAAATACATAATGTGTGATGGTTCAATACATTTATTAATGCATTAATGCATATATCTATATTTATAAGGCATGTTAATTGTGATCAAATGAATAAGGTCATATGTTATGCACTACATCATTTACATGAAATTTTGAAATCCGAAATGGTTTATTTTAAAAACTGCCAAGTCCTAGCCGTGGGTAAATAGGCATGCCTAGAAGGGTCTGTTGCTGCTCCTGTAACTTGACACTAAGGTGTCCCTTGATTATTGACACTATGGTGTCCCCAGATAATCGACACTACGGTGTCCCCTGATTTAGAGACAATAGTCTTTTCTGTTTCAGATACCAATTATGATATCTTCTATTCTGGTCCCATTACCCACTTTTGTAAAAAGGATTAGCAATTTAACTTATTTCGTATTCTGATATATGTTCAGTTTTAATAAAAACAAGTTCTGTTATGATACAAAATATTTTTTTTGATAAGAAGGTTTAAAGACTAGGACAAAGACAACCGTAGTGGCTAAGAAGAATGTCTAAGACATAATGTTTGGTTACTCTATATTATGAACAATTAAAGATTGTTGTGATATGATTTGAATATGTATATATGAATGTTAGTTGACTGTTAGAAACAGTCGCCATTATGCATTATGTTTAGTTATTCCCCACTAAGTTGTATGCTTAGTACGGTGGTTTTGCCTCCGTGTAGGTTCCGATAAGAAGTTTTAAAGACTGGGACAAAGACAACCGTAGTGGCTAAGAAGAATGTCTTTTGTTTTGAAAGATGTATATTTGATTTGTATTTAATGTAATGAGACATTTTGTATATTTGTGGATAAGGTTTGTAATGTCCTATAAATCATTTATAATAACGTTACTACAGAATGGATTTAATATATATGGCATATATTTTGATAAGTTCGTCATATATGATGTATATTATGTTTTGTTTATATTTGATTTGTATTTAATGTATGTTGCTCGAGTTTCTGGAAATGCATGTAAGGAATGTTTGGTATGTTTTGGATTGTTTCGGTTCTATTTTTTGTGACACTTACATATCCTCCTAGGGGGTATATGTGGGTGTTACAAAATGAAGGATCTAATGATGTGTAAAGTAAAGATTAAATGTTCTGTACGATTAATATGGATACTACCATAATTATTATTATATCTAATTATGAAATCACTTTTTTAAATAACAGTTTTGCAAAAATGAGTAATGTCGATAGATCTTGGATGTATAGATGATTAACACCCTATGGTTTCATTAATCCTGAGATTGTTGAGGGAGTTTAAGATTTTATTGACTATATATGTTCTCAACCTGCATATATGGATGATACAAAGATCAGATGTCCATGTAAAAAGTGCAATTCGTTTTCTCCATATTGTTGAATTGAATCTCCATTTATTAAGAAAAATGTTTGTTCCAAATTATTTTAAGTGGACACGATATGGGAAGCTATTAATTTGTAGCACCTTAAGGGGTAATGAAGTGAACTAATCAATAAATGTAGTTGGATTTGAAGGGAGGACTAGATTTATAACAAATAATGTAGGTACAATTGAAAATCCTTATACTCAAATGGTTTATGATGCAACCATTTATACCTTTCAGGCAACTATAGAAAATCTTGAAGAAGAACCAAGCTCAAATGTAAAAAAGTTTTTTGACTTACTAAAATTAGTTGACCAAGAATTATGGCCAAATTATGAGATCATCACTCAATTATCTTCAATTGCTCAAATATTGAACATAAAGTCTAAAGGGCATATTTCCGATTGAAGTTTGGATAAAATCCTTGCTTGGTATAATGAATCATTGCCTTATATCATACAACAGCTGATAATTTTTATAATATGAAGAAACTTATTAAAGGTCTTAGTTTGCCAGTTAAAAAAAATGATTATTGTAATTTGGGATGTATGTTGTTTTGGGGAGATAATGTGGAATTACAAGAATGCAAATTTTGTGGTCAATCTAGGTTCAAACCTAGAAAACATACTATAAAACAGAAATTAGTACCCTAGAAGTGGATGTGTTATTTCCTGCTAAACCTGAGACTTCAAAGACCGTATGCCTCTGATGTTATTGCATCTTATATTGCTAAATCCGAGACTTTAAAGACTGTATGCCTTTGATATTACTGCATCCCATATGAGATGGCATGATGAACATGAATAGGAAGATGGAATAATGAGCCATTCATCGGATGCTCTCGTATGGAAACATTTCAATAACACCCATTCTGAGTTTGCAGCTAAAAGTCAAAATGTTAGGTTGGGATTGTCGATAAATGTATTCCAACCTTTTGGTCAATCAGGTCAATAATATTCATTAAGACCAATCATAATTAGTTCTTATAATTTCCCTCCATGGATGTGTATGAATGAGGCATATATGTTCTTGACGGTGATTGTGTCAGGGCCTACGAATTTAAAGCGTAAAATTGTTGTATTCTTACAACCATTGGTATTTGAATTGCATCATCTTTGGAAATTTAGTGTGGAGAAATGATGTGTCTCTTAAACAAAAATTTTTGTTGAGATCAACTTTGATTTGGACTATTAGTGATTTCCCTGCGTATGTTATGTTGTCTGGATGGAGCACAGTAGGAAAATTGGCCTGTCCTTACTGTGACAATGATTCTGATGCGTTTTATCTTCCTAACGGGGTTAAAACATCTTGGTTTGACAACCACTATAAATTTCTTCTTCTAGATTATCCATTTAGATGCAATAAACAAAAGTTCATTAATAATAGGATTGTACAAACAACAAAAGTTCATTAAGAATAGGATGGTCCAAGTAGGAGATTGATGAATTAAGGTTTCTGAAAGTTACAAAATTTAAAGCTGAATAAGTTAATAGAAGCATTAGTAAAAACTTTGGTTAGAGAAAACGAAGTATCTCTTGGGATTTTCCATATTGGAAAACTAATTTAATACGTCATAATCTAGATATGATGCATATTGAAAAAAATATTTTTGACAATTTGTTTAGCACTATAATGAATATTGAAGAGAGGACAAAGGACAACGCAAAATCATGAGCTGATTTGAAACTTTTTTGTAGAAGGAATAAGTTAGATAAAGATCTTCGCATCGGTAAATATCTGAAAGCATGTTAAACTTTGGACAAAAACCAAAAGAAAATTTTGTGTGAATGGTTGAAAAGTCTAAAGTTTCCTAATAGTTATGTTTCAAACTTGGAAAGATGTATGGATATGAGGAAGTACAAATTATTTGGGATGAAAAGTCATGATTGCCATGTGTTTATGAAAAGGATAATTCCAATTGCATTTTAGGAGTTCTACCAAATAAGGTTTAGGAAGCTATCATAATTAAGTTTATTTTTAAAAAACTTAACATCATTTGAAATAAAGTTGGCTAAAATGGAAAAACTAGAAAGGGAAATTCCAGTTGACTTGTGTAAATTAGGAGGGATTTTCCCTCTAAGCTTCTTTGACTATATGGAGCATCTTACTGTACATTTAGCACACGAGGCTAAACTTGCTGGTTCAGTTCAATATCGATGGATGTATCCGTTTGAGAGGTAATTATAGTTAATATTTAATTAAAATTTATAGCATGTTTTAATCATAGAATTGTAATAACCCTATTTATAATGTAGGTATTTGCATTACTTGAAGAAAAATGTCAAAAACAAGGCTAGAGTTG
>JANZLH020000129.1:3737404-3748006 GCA_026770325.2 Erythroxylum fimbriatum | reverse complement strand
TTATTAATTTAAATTATTAATAATATTATTAATTAATAATAATAATAATACCAATAATAATAATAATAATAATAATAATCTCTGTTCTGTCCACCGCAACCAAATATCTCACTGTCTTCAATTCTTGTTCTGTTCCGTCCCGTCCTGCCTAGTCATGTCCCGTCCTGCCTAGTCATGTCCCGTCCCTGTCTACTGAAGACGCTAACAAAACGCAGCATTACTGTATCACTACTTTTTGTAAAAGCTAAACTATACTTCAATGACTTTCCACAATTTTAGCAACATCTCTCCTCATCTTTTGACCGTCCATGATAAATACACCAGACCAGAGGGCATCACATGAATTTGACCCACCTTGCCATTGGTGTTAACTTTGCGCTTGTGAATAAGTTTCTGTTCTATTCACCTCAAATTGAACTTAATCCCAATACATAAACTATTCACAAGATGATGAAATTTTGATCCAAGGGGTGAGATTCGTCTACCTTTTGGACTTGAACTAGTGATAGTTAAAAAGAAAGAAATCCCAAAGGTCAAGTGCAAACCCAAGACTTTTTCTCATGGGGTTTTACTTATTAATTACATTACTTATTAATGACCTAGTGCGAGGTAAAAAGAAAGTATGCTCTCACTCGTGTCGTGTCATACTTCAATACATTATTTTTACTAATGTTTTAACCCAAGTAATTTTAATATGAATAAGAACAAAATGCATTTTTTTTCCATTTTAAACGGGAAATCTTCATAAAAATATCTTTATACAAAAAATATATAATATAAAAACAATGAGATAGTAATAATTTTGTGTCCTGATGATGATTTAATTAGTGGAGAAAAAAAATGAATGATAAAGGTTCTAAATTAAATTCGGGGAAAACTTTAAACAAAATAAATATTATCATCGTCGACACTCGATTAAAGTCTCGCTGAGATAAAGCGTAGAGTCTAGAAAGATTTGATAATACAAAGCCTTATCTATACTTAGTAGAAGTAAAGAAATTGAAAAATAAAAAATATCAAAAATTATAAATAACAATTAATTGGAATTCGTTAAATAATTGATTTTATTAAATAATACATTTAAATAAATAATTAAAGAAGAAGAATAATTTTTTGATAGGCAACGTGTATGATAAAATTATTTAAAGAAAACGCAGTCAGTCTAATTGGTGGATCCCAAGCATAGCTACCGTCCAGCCTTTAGCTTGCCTTCTCTTACTTAATTATTTTTGGCCTTTGAAGTATAATCTAACGTGTGAGCAGTCGCATTGAGATGAAAACAAAACCTCATACTTGAAGTGCTCCATCATTTACAATTCTCTAGCCATCATAAGAAGTAACCAAAATCCAAGTCCTAGACATCAGCTCACCATGTGGCCCCATCACATTCCAAGTGCCTCGTGTAAATCTAGGATGATAAGGTGTACAATTGGAGCCATATGCTACACCATAGTCAATTCTCCCGGCAATCTTGATGGAATAAACAAAGAAAAAGAAGTCGTATGTAGGGTTTGATTAGGGGAGAAAGTGAAAACGCAGCCTAACCTTTCCTCCGCTCCGATACAATCAATGTTTTCACTCTCGAGATCTTTTGTATGCTATGCAATGCAATAAGTATTCCCCAACATTCTTACCAATTTCACTTATCTTTTTCTCTAATTATTATGCATAAAATTTTTCAGTAAACTAGAAAATAACTATTATTAGCAAACAAGTGTTGAGTGGCTGAGTACGAATTTCCATATTTTTCAAGTTTTCGTAGTGTCGTCTTTAGTGTTGTAGGGTCCAAAAATTAGGCAAATACTTTTAATCAAATTTTTAAAACCAGGATCGGACATTGAATCAGAGGCTTTACTAGTCACCGGTGCGACCGATTCGACCACCGGTTGAATCGGTGTGACGTCATAATTACGCAATAATTATATATAATATTAGTAATATTTAAAAAATAGAAAATATACCAAATAATATAAATTTCTATACTTCTGTTAGATTTCTGAAGAAAATGTGGGTTTTACTTTTGAAAGAATAAAAAAACTACATCAGCGTTTTAGAAAGAAAAAAAGCAAAATAAAAAATTTATTGAATCAGTGGCCAACCGGTTCGACCACTTCTTACCGGTTCGCACTGGTTCAATTGAAGACTGATTTTTAGGGGTCACCCAGACCGGATAGCCGATTGGTCACCGATCGAACCGGCCGGTCCGGTTCGGGTTTCAAAACAGAAGTTTCAACCATAAAAATTTTAAATCGTCTTTTTTTTGTTTAGTTTTTAACTTTCTCGTTCGATTTACTTGAATGACTAAAAACTGATCACTTTATTAATTAATCAGTTAATTTTAGTAAATTAGTAAGTTCTTATAAACTAAAATAAATCAATTATAATCTAACTTTAAATTCTTCGATGGATAAGCACAATCTCTTTCAATTATATTTCAAATGTTTTAATTTTATTTAAACTTTAGTATATTTTATGAAAGTCTAATACAGCTTGAATCTTTCAAGCTTTAAACATCTTATCTTATCGGTTTAACTTTCAGTCCGGTTTTTTAAATATTGCAACCCACTATTCACGATATTCACAACTACATGTATCATGCTCGAAATTAGACGTACCAAAACTCAACTCATAGAGCTAATATAAGGAAAGTTTGAAGGCTCCCAGCATGCAGTAGCCCTCTTGATAACCTTCCACATCTGGAAGTTTGAGGGTTGGAATCTCGGTACTGCAAGTCGTTTAAAAGATTTTTAATTTAAATATGATTAATCAAAAGTGCATGTTGATTTTATTAGTATTGTTTGTCACTTAATTCTAAATTACAGTTGGTCAAATATATTTTTTTTGGAAGCCTGGTCAAATAATATTTTTAAAATACATAATATATGAATTGTTAGATACATGATTCTAATATTTGAAAGATTATATTTACAAGTTTTTATTGTAAGATATACTTTGAAATTATTAATGTCTAATGATTTAAACTCAAAACTTAATTTTAATTTATTGAATTAATAATTATAAATTGCAACCATTACAAAAAAAAAAGATACAAATCGCATGAATTTCAAATCTTGATCACCATTTTACAATGTTAAATTGGAGAGTCCAGATCTTCTGTCCAATATTACTCTGTCTCATTCTGTCTCATAGAATCTCAGCCATTTATTTTACGAGGCTCACGCGTGACTCATGCAGGACCCACATAAATAAATGACTGAGATTTATTGGACACAATAAGACACCATAATATTGGACAGAAGATCTGAACTCCAAATTAGATTACCAAAACCATGAGTGCTTGACATCTACTTCCTTCCCTTTACCATAACCTTTCTTTTTTTCTCTTTTCCTGGTGGCAAAGCCGATCCACCGGCATGCATAATGAATCCAAGTGAGCCTGAACTGAATTTCCACGTAAAAGAATGTGAAGCAAACCCTTTTTCTCGTTCGAGATTGTTTCCAATATTTTTATCTCGGGATTTATGCGAAGCTCTAGTCAAAGAGCAGTGAACCCTTTTTCCCTCTCGGATACTGCTTTCAGGATTTTGCCTCAGGATTTCCATTGATTGCCGACATAAAGCAGATTCTCATCCATTGATTTCATCTTCATCATAACCTTGAGTTATAATTACTAGATTCATGAACAATACTCATGGTGTTGACTTTGACATCTTGGTTAAATAACACATAATAAAACCTGCCGTCTTGTCGGTAAGGTGCACTGAAATGTTCCTTTAATGGATTTTTCAATGAGCTATCATTGGATGAAGCATACTGTCGGATACCGTTATTTGACCATGAAAAGAAGCAAAGCACCTATAATTCATCATCAGACACTAGAAAAAGGGTCATTTGTTAACTTTGTACTTCTTCGATTTCACTGCATGCCTACCTTCTACTCTATCCTTTTCATTTCACTAAAAACGTGTTTTAAATGTTTAGTTTTATATATAATTGTCGGCATTACCTTCCCTGTCTATCTTGCACACGATCAGTATAAAAAGAAAGTATAGGATCAAAGATCATTAGTTTAATTTTACTAGATTATTGGAATTTAATATATTAGTTTTTAATTAGACAAGACCAGTGCAAATGGCAGTTGAATTGCCATGTCAACTTTCAATCCGTAAGCATACTGTACAGTTAGCTACGTCCCAGGTGACTTTCAGACAAAACATGCCTCCTTAACCA
Organism: Erythroxylum fimbriatum; assembly: GCA_026770325.2. Lineage (NCBI taxonomy): Eukaryota > Viridiplantae > Streptophyta > Magnoliopsida > Malpighiales > Erythroxylaceae > Erythroxylum > Erythroxylum fimbriatum. The sequence goes on along the minus strand of JANZLH020000129.1, from coordinate 3,743,815 downwards.
ATCCTGATAGTGACCCTCAAGGTCAAGGTATTGTTCTAGTACCAAGCAATTTAGGACCACATCTGTTGAGTTTCAGATGTCTGCTAGCTTGAACTTTGGCTCCAGTTCTGTTGAAAAGAAAATACATTACGATCAGTTACAGCACCTAATTAGTTGGTCCCAAGCCTCATTTTTCCTAGCTTTCTGGAGCTAACGTATACTTGTTTTGTGTCAGTATATCTTACAAAAAGGTTTCTCATTATAAATCTTGACCAACCGAAATTTTCCTCGATGTAAAATACAAGCATACCGCCTATTGTGCTTCCTGAATATTATGCTTTTTTATTGTTTAGATATCTTCTTTGCACATATCCATGTTCTTAACGTACAAAAGATTAACTGCAGTTTCTGATACGTGGAGATATAGGCATAAGAGGCCTCTGAAAAATTCATGAAGAACAAGCTTCTTTGTTAATGACAAAATAATATGGAGCCTGCTCCTGAGGGGTTCTGGAGTTGATAGCTGGAGTTCTCTTCATCACATCCACAAAAGCAGGAGAACCAAAGATGATTGAACCTTATTGAAGCTTTTACTGTTAGTTGTAGTTGGGGTGCTTGACCTTACCTCTCTCTTTCTCTTTCTCACTCCAATAATGGAGATTCAGCTGGGAACATAACAGCCAGGCAGTCGATTTTAGGCTTCTGGGAGGGACTCACTCAATGCATGGAGGGTCCTGGAAATAGCAGCTATATGTATCATTTCATCTAGCAGGAAATAAGTATCTTGGATATGACTTGGTCCTAAGATAATCTTGTTAATTACTCTTACTCTCAGTCTTTGCCACCCAAAATAAAAATTTTATAAATGAAAACCCTACCCCACTCCCATCTGTTCCGTTCATTATATTTAAACTAATAATGTTTCTACATAACTCAAGGGGCAAGTAAGTTGGTAAGCGGCTCTTTTGGCTTAAGTGAGATTGCGGGTTCGAACGATCCTTATATATGCAGTCGTTTAAAATTTAGGGTCAGAGCTTTACTTCCAACAAAGAATTTATCCGACTCGAGAGGGGATTAGTCTTGGTGTAGATGGCTTACACGTATCTTCCCATAATTGAGACCCTCCGAAAATACCTCGTGGAAAAAAATAATAATAATAATAATAATGTTCCTGTATAAAGTATTCTTCAGGGTCTGACTCTTGCAAAATGCTTGAACCAGAAAAGACTGGAATTCTGTAGGTTTTTTGTGTACTTTTTTTCTTTTTCCCTACCAATGAATGATTCTTCGTTAACTTGAGCAAGAAAAGTTGTGTCAGGATATACTTATATGACAACTAATGAAAATGATACTTAGTTGGAAATTTCTGAGAGATGGTCAATTAAGGCAACAAGAATTAGTTTAACTCTTGAAATTGTAGTGATTACATCATATTATCATCACATGAAACAAGTACGAGACAAAAAATAAAAAACAAGAAAATGAAGTAAAAAGAACAGTACAATTAAAACTCAAGGAATTAAAGATCAGTACTTTAGCGTCTCTTTTTTCTTTCTGAATCTTGTAGATAGAAAAGGGTAAAAAAGACCGTCAAACATTTCCGTACTACCAGCATCTAGTTTGTGATTGGATAATGAGAAAGTTCAAGAGAAAATGGTGAAAGAATGGATGTTACAGTTCATATCTGATGGAAGACATTAAGATTTTCTGCAGTTGGATCTCCTGATAGCGATGTCAACTGATAGCTGTTAAAAACTGTTGTATTGTCAATTTGAAGCGGTCCTTCATGCCATGAAGTTGGCTTCCATTCTTCGGTCTTGATCCCATTGACATGAAACTGAAATATCGACTCCAACTTGATGGCATCCGACGAGAAAACCGCATTCTCCAAGATATTGTTCATCTGATATCCTGTGTAATTGCTGATGTTTGCGCTGTTACTGGAGCTTTCCTTTGCATCATTTAAGAACATAGAACTCATCCTGGAAGCCGAGTTTTTTGAGAAATCTGTGCCGCTTATATTCCCATGAAGAGAACTTGTTAAGCTTGGTATTGAAGTAAATGCAAAGTTCGAACTTGTTTCAATTTGACTTTGATCAAAAGATGTAAGAGTTGCCTGACTTGAAAAACTCGGATGTAATCCAACAGGGTCTAAACCAGTTGGCAATTCAAAGTAAGACAAAGGATCGCAAGTTTGTCCAGTTATGAATTGGTCTTTTGGTACTTCTGATAATCCACTCCTATAGCAATTTGTGTCGTCACCATAATATGCAGGTTCTATCTCCGGGAAACTTGATATGAATGGCAATCCTTTTGATTGTGGTAGTTTCAAAGATTCGTCGTCTGTAGAGTTGTGTTCTTTTTTCACTTCTACTTGATTCAGGGGCTTGTGGGTTGCTGGGTCGATGCCATACTTCATTAGTTTCTTCTTCAAACTTGAGTTCCAGAAGTTCTTAATCTCATTATCTGTTCTTCCTGGCAATTGTGATGCAATTTGAGCCCACCTGCGGTTCAAGTTCAAAAGATGTTTAATCACCTATTTACGCTTTTAGTGCGCAAGAATTGTCTGGTCGAAATCAAAATTTTACCTGTTACCCAAAACTTGATGAAGACTGATTATATGATCTTCCTCTTGTTGGGAAAACATTCCTCTCTTCAGGTCAGGTCTCAAGTAATTTATCCATCTCAACCTGCAACTCTTTCCACACCTTTGTAAACCTGCAAGAATCAAACAACAGCAACGTGATCAACGCCTTTCAATACTTAAGATTGAAACTTTATTATCCCAGGAAAGAAATTAGAGAATGCCAATTTGCTACTAAAGTTAAACTATACCAGCTAACTTAGGAACAGCACTCCAGCAACCAACCCCAAATCTAGTTATGTAATTGTAAAGCTTTTCATCTTCTTCAGGGGACCATAGACCTTTCCTTAGTTTCTGCTTCACACAGCATGAGTGTCGTCCCATTTTCTTTCAACTATGACGGTGAGCAGAGACTGCTATGAATTCAAACTTGAACAGCCCACTAGGAAGAAGACTGATATGAACACGGAAAGCTATATAGAAAGAACAAGTGTGTAGATAGTAGAAACACGATCAAGAGAAGAGGACTAAACCATACTTAGGAATCAAGCTAGAGAGAGAGATGAGAGAGAAGGGGTGAGGAAGGTGAAGCAATCAAGTGGGTTTTACGCCAATCTGGTACTGCTTTTGCATAGGACTGGATTGGTTTTGAAGATATCTCTAACTCTAGAAATTTTGCTTGTAAAGTTGTATTAAACGAGAGCAACACACAGTTGTTTGTTTATGTCTTGTAACCATAATACTTCATTATTCCTGGACTGTACTTCCACATTAAATCAAGCCCTGTAAGCGTAACTGATACTGCACATACTCATTTTAACCATAAACGTTTATCCTCATCTTCTTACCAATATTCTTTACATTGACAGCTAGATTCAAACACGAACCTAAACATTTAAAGAAGACAAAACTATTTAGTTCAAGGAAGGAGATAGAGAGTCTTAATTTTAATTGATGTCTTCACACTTTTAGGAGGGTTTGTTTGCTTTCATTTGTATTTTTATTTTTATTTTAATAAAAATTATTCATTTGAGTTTTATTTTTTTTGTTTCTTTCGGTTTTCAAAATTCGTGAGAATAACAAAATTAATTTTTATTTTATGTTTTTGTGTTTCTGATTTAATATATTAATTATCAATAAAATTATGGATAATTTAATTTAATATTAATTAATTTAATTATTTATAAATTATTTAATTTTATTTAAAATTAATTTAATATTTATTAGTAAATATAATCAAAATTTAAATATCTTAAAAATATATATAAACTTCAAGTAAATTTTGATTTAATAATTAAAATAACAAGTGTTATTTTATGAATTAGATGATAATAGTAATTGGTTCAGCCGGATTCTGCTGAGGCTGAACGTCGTTGTTTTGATCCATGGTCTATGTGATTCTGGCTGTGAGATACTTGCAAAACAGATAACGGTGGGCCGGGAATTGTTTCCCGGGAAGCCCCTCCGACGCTCAAGTCAGTATTTTGGTGTAGGTTTTCGGTTGCTGTAAACAGGGAAAAGCAGGGTTGTATTCTCATACCTGAATCACGGTAGAATAGTACCGTATATATCTGGAGTTGCCGCTAGGTTTAGGTCTTTACGTGAGTCGTTGCGTTTGCATAGGGATCTAACATCTGATGAGCCGAACGGGCCGTGGACGCGTGGAGATGGGCCTGGGTCTAGCACAGCCGACCCAATCAATAATGTATTTAAATTTTAATGAAAATTGATATCAAAAGGGGGAAAATAATATTATGATCAGTCAACATCCTGAGATGACTAGACAGTCGATCGTATCTGAGTTGACAACAAGTCTTTCAGACATTTCTATTTTTCTCCACTAGTACAGGTTCTTGTAGGAAGTTTCCATCAGGCTTGCTTTTTATTACCCTTTGCTTGCCAGGTACTTTGTAGAAAGGGAAGAAAACCATAAATGGGATATGTCTTGAACTTGGTAATGATTTGGAAATATGAGACAATAAGTATAGCCGACACTGTGGTATCATTTAATGTGGGGTCCATGTGCTTTGTATATTTGAATTGAAACCCAACATTCTATTTTTAAATGTTAAAAGAATTTTTTTTTTAAAATCAATAATAAAACTTTGAACCATAAATGGCAAGTTTTCATTCTTACGAGGGTGATAAAAAATACTAGAAATGAATTTGGTGTTAGATAAGTTAAGAGCTTCTTTGTTTTTATTACAATTTTTAGTTTTTATTTTAAAATTAATTTTATTTAGTTGAGTTTGTGGTTTTTATTTTGATTTTTCAATTTTTTTGAACATGAAAATCATAAAATTAGTAATTATTTTATGTTTTCATCTACTGATTTACCATTAACTTAATATACACTATTTAATTATTTACATCAATTACTTAATAATTATGACTATTATAATTTAATAAATGAATGAATATTAAATTTATTTTTAAACTACATAAATTTAAATTTTTAAAAGATTTAATTTGGAATAATTTTAAAATGTTAGATTCTTAATTATAGACAATGAGGTTAGTTTCACGGATTAAAATACAAAGCAATAAATATTAATCTATTTTGTTTTTACAAATGTGTACTTTTTGCTGCAAAAGAGATTATTTACTTAATTAATTTATCTCTAAATTTTAATTAATATTTAACTATTATCAGTAATAAAAATGTAACTATATTAATATTAACAATCTAACTTTTTGCTAAAAATCAAAAGGTTAAAATTAAAATCGTAAATAACACAAATGAAATCAAACCAAATTCAATAAAACAAAATTATTGTTTAACTTTGACTTTGCATATCAAAAAGCATTTATCTTATAATTAATTAAGTTCTGAATAGATTACTTAAACTTTCAATAGTTATTAATTAATTTATATTATTATCTTTTTCTGAAAAAAGAATATGCAATTATTGTCATTAGACAGAGAATAGATTATGTACAATAATTACATACTTCAAATAAATATATTTAACAAGCCATTAAGATATAAAATTAAGTGAGAAATTTGATTTAACTAATATTAATAAGTAAAACACATTTTCACTATCATCTTATCACAATTATAAAGTATACAATTGGAATCCAACCACCAATGCTCAAAGTAACACGTAAACCATATATTTCAAATATGTCTATTTGACAAACTAATTATAAATAACTAACTACCCTTAAGGGGTGTGGCTCGATGGTTGAGAGCGAGGCTTGATTTCGATTAGGTCTCAGGTTTGATTCCCTGCTAGCCCCTCTTGTAAGTAGGGTGTTCAAAAAAAATATATAAATAACTAACTAAACAAAGGTTAAGAAGCAATTAATGAAACCAATTTAACTGGAATTAATAGACATTACATATTTTTATCTTTAACTAATCATATATTAACAATTACATTTACAAAGTATATTAATCATGACCAAAGTTAAGTAACCCCTTTGGCAAATATATCAAAATGGCCCTTAAGGGATGTGGCTTGATGGTTGAGAGCGATGCTTGGTTTCGGTTAGATCTCAGGTTCGATTCCATGCTAGCCCTTCTTGTAAGAGCCTGGGGCAGCCGAGGTTTTACCTTTAGGTGGAGAACTAGTTAGGCACTCAATGATGAGATGTGCACGATTGGACCGCCTGTGGAGTGGTGCATCAATTACACCTTCAAAGAGGTGTGCCTGCTTGGCCTACCTACGGGGTTTCCTCGAACCAAAAAAAAATCAAAATGGGTTTTTTCACCCTAGTCAATCACAATTACAAAATATATTAATTGTGTCATTGTTGTACCATACTTGTTAGAATATATTTTATATATTATTTGTTTGATTTTGGCATTTTTAATTGGACATATAAAATATGTGATAAGGATG
>JANZLH020000129.1:3706573-3727312 GCA_026770325.2 Erythroxylum fimbriatum | reverse complement strand
TTGATCAACAAAACTTCTTGAAGTTCTTGTGAAACAAAAGCTTGTACATAAATTTGAAATTGTGCCTTCAGCGTTTTAGAGCGTGACCTTGTAATTGGACCCATTGGCATCCTCAAGTCTCCATTGCCTTGGTGAGTTGCATCAGCCTTGGCATATGATGGGATACCTAATCCTTATTAAGAAATGGCAGTCGAGAGTCTGTCTAGACATAAGTAAGTTGGAATCTATCCCTTTATGGATTAATATACGTTGAGTGCCTCTAGAATACTGGTTAACCGAATGTTTAAGCTACATTGCTAGCAAAGTTGGTAAACCTTTGGGACTTGAAGAAAACACAACTCTAATGAAAATGATAGGCTTTGCAAAGGTTTTTGCTGATGTTGACATTACAAAAAAACTTCCAGACAAACTTAACATCATGAAACTCATGGCGAACGAAGCATTGGAGGAAGACAAAATAACAATCTCATACATGTTGAGACCTAAGGCCAAAGAAGAAAAGCAAGTTTGGAGGAAAAAAGAAGTGCCAGTAGGGATTGAGAATGTGAAGGAAACTTCAGAAGAAATGGAGGGCAATTCGGATGTACAACCTGGCCCTAACAAAGAGCAGATGGGCACTCAGGCTGAACAATCTGGTATCAACAATGTACAGGTGGGCTCTCAGGTTGAACAAACTGGGTTGAATAATGACCAGTAGGAACTTAAAAAATTTACGGAGGACACTTAGTTAGAGAAAAATCAATGCTCCGCAGACCAACAGGAACAAGATAGGTTTGCGGAGGTTACTAGCCAATTAGTCAAAGGGCAGCCGGGGATTGAGGGGTTGGAATAGAGAACAGAACCAGTATTGGAAAGCACTCCAGTGTGGGAAAAGGGTGAGGCATCTGATTCCCAAAAAGACACAGAAACTACTTCTACTAAAATGAGTTGTAAGACTAATTGGGAAGAAGAATAAAAAATGAAGTTAGTAGCTTAGAATAAGAGAGGGCTAAATAGTTTCAATAAACAGCTAGCTACCAAGGAGTTTATCAAGAGCAGCAAGCCAGATTTTGTTGGTTTCTTAGAAACCAAAATAAAGAGGGACAATCTGGAGCACAACATATGATTCCTTGACAAGGACTAGAAGGTAATTACTAATCATAACTGTCACATAAATGGTAGGGTAATGATCGGATACAACCCTCAGAAGGTGGAGATATGCAGAAAGTTTGAAACTAATCAACTCATCCATTATGTCTTGTTACTCAAAGAAGTTAACTTGGAAATTGCAGTCACCGCCGTTTATGCAACTAATCATAAATTTCAAAGGCAAGATGTATGGCGGGAACTTGGGAGCCTTAGCAAAAGCATAAGGTCCCCTTGGACAGTCTTAGGTGACTTTAATTGTACACTGAAAATGAGTGAAACAAAGGGAAGCCGATGATGGCAACCTCAGATTGTAGAGAATTACAAGAAATGATAGCAAACTCTTGACTTTTTGACCTGAAATGGTATGGAGCCGAGTTCACTTAGAGCAACAAACAATATGGGCACTGGTATCTTTTGAAAAAATTAGATAGATGTATGGTGAATGGACAATGGTTGGTGCAATTTCCCCTTAGCTATGCCTAATTTTAAGAACCCTGAGTTTCAGATCATAGTCTCGTGGTAGTCAACCTACAAACAGTGAGGTGAGGAAGTTTGCACCCTTCAGGATCTTCAATCACCTTATGGATCACCCCAACTTTAGGGTGATACTTCGCTGGAGAATGAAGATGATAATTCCATGCACAAAGAGCTACAAGTTGATAGTGAAGCTAAAAGAATTGAAAAATGATCTGAAAAAGCCGAGTCGGGAAATGCTAACTCTTAAATAAAGGGAGCTAGATAAAGCTCTAGATGAACTGAAAACCTGCCAGAATGGTTTGTTATCAAACCTGGCGGATAGGACTTTCAGGGGGAAGGAGAACAACTTATTAAGTAGATACAACCAGCTTTTGGTAAGTACCAACACCCTCTTGAGATAAAAATCTAGAATGATATGGCTGAAAGAGGGCGAGCAATGCACGAAATTCTACAGGAGTGTTATCTCAGCTTGGAGAAACAAAAATGAAATCATGTTTTTGGAAGATGTAGCAGGGCAAAAGCATGACAGTCAAGAAGCTAAAAAAACAATTGACCTTTGAATACTTTTCAAAACAATATGGTACAACATATAATGTCGAGGAACTTCCAGAAGAGGTTTTAGCAGATATTAACAAGCTCTCGGTCCAAGAAAAAGACGAGCTACTACGACCAGTCATCAGAGAGGAAATAAAGGATGTCGTTTTTTCTCACAACCTTGACAAATCTCCAGGGCCTGATGGTTATAATGGTAAGTTCTTTCAGAAAATTGGGATATCTTAGGTGAAAAGATAATTGCAACAGTGCAAGAATTTTTCCGATAGAGGCCCCTTCTCATGGAATGGAACAAAACATATGTGTGCCTTGTCCCTAAACATACCAATGTAACCAAGTTGTAGCACTTTAGGCCAATTGCTTGTTGCAACATTCTCTACAAAACTATCACTAATATTCTAGCTAACCGTGTCAAGAGGAGTTTGGGGAAGATAATTAGTCTCGAACAAAATGCTTTCCTTAATGGAAGATCAGTGGCTACAAACATTCTGCTTTGTCAGGAGCTACTGGAAGGATACCAATCTAAACAAAAAGTGAATAACTGCACTATCAAAATGGACCTGGCCAAGGCATTTGATTCGATCAATTGGAGCTTCCTTTTCCAAATACTTAAAGCTGTAATATATTCGGAGAAATTTAAAGGATGGATAATTGATTGTGTTACAACAACTTTATTAACAATTTTGGTTAATGGGGAACCCATTAAACTCATCAAAGCCAAAAGGGGCCTAAGGCAGGGGGATACATTATCCTTCTATCTCTTTGTTCTATGTACGGAGGCTTTGTCCACTCTTCTTGCCAAGAATGCGAGAACCCACCCAGAGTTGCAGTTTCACCACCAATGCAAAGGTCTAAAACTTACCCATCTGGTTTTTGTTGACGATTTGTTGCTCTTTTGTAGGGCTGAAAGGATTTCTATAAATCTACTTTTGAATACAATCGAGGAGTTTCAGAAGGCCTCAGGATTGAGATGCAATTGTCAAAAAAGCCATTTTTACTTATCAACCAATTCCAACAGTGGAGTGGAAACTAAGGATATCGAGATGGGGCTTAAGCCAGGGACCTTGCCATTTAAGTATCTCAGAGTACTAATATCTTAGAGGAAGCTCTCATTTGTTGAATGCCAACCTTTAATGGAATCATTGAATGCAAGAATCCATCAATGGACCAATCGGTACTTAAGCGATGGCGGGCGGCTTCAACTCATCCAATCGATTCTTATCAACTTATCTACTTATTGGCTCAACCATCTCTCTTTTCCTAAGAGCATCCTTAAGGAAATTTATTGCAAGCTCCGTCTATTCTTATGGAATGGATTAAGCCTCGATCGTAGCAAAGCTAAAATAAGTTGGACCAAAATTTACAAACCAAAGTGCCAGGGTAGGCTAGGATTGAGTTCCTCGAGACTGATCAACAAAGAAAGTATGGCAAAAAATTTGTGGTGGTTGTGTAGCAAACAAGATGATTTATGGGTGAAGTGGATTCATAGTACCTTTATAAAACATAGTAGCATTTGGTTACTAGAACGGAAGCAATGCATATTCGGTACACTCAAGGACATTATAGAAATAAGAAGTTTGATGCATAATCTGGTTGTCCATAAGATAGGGAATGGTGAAAACACTTTTTTCTAGTATGATAATTGGCACAACAAAGGTCCCGTCTATCAAGTGGAAGAATTTCAAAGCTTACGGTGGTTGGTGAATGCAAAAACTAAAGTCAGTTGTTTTATAAGAAATAACTAATGGTTTTGGCCTTTCCCCAACAACAGATACTTTAGCTTCATCTTTGCTAAACTGCCAACATAACCGAGATGATCAAATCCAATGGGTAGCTAATAGTTCAGGTCACTTCAGCGCCAAGAAATGCAAAGCACTGTTACATGCAGATCTAAACATGAGAGTTGAATGGAACATACTAATTTGGGACATTGATATTAAACCTGGCCACTCCTTCATACTCTGGCTGTGCATGAATGGGGAACTACTAACTAAAGACAAGCTAAAGTTTTGCATTAATAATCTCACCTATGAACTTTGCAATACTGAGATGGGGAATCTAAACCATTTAATGATTGAATACCTCTACACTAAAGATATATGGAGCAGAATCCAAGCCAAAATGAGCATACAATCTTAGGTACATACTTAGAAGGACACTGATACTTGGTTATGTAATCTCAAAACCATGAACAAAGCGGATTACAAGGCCTTGAAGATAACCTGGGCCACTATGGTATACCATGTTTAGAAGGAGCGAAATAGTTGAATATTCAAACAAGCAAGCAACTGCTTAGAGACACTATATCTGGAAATCAACCACGAATGTAAGATGGGCTTGATAACTAGAGGTATCCACACCAACATGTCAATATGTCTGCGACAACAATGGAATCTTAGTTAAACAACTTTATCTCCCAGATCACTGGGAACTTTACTCATCACAATAGATTTGTTGGTTGTATTTCCTTAGTTTTGAGCATCATAGGTTGTACATAAACTCTACTTACGAATGAAAGTTATTATCTTTCAAAAAAAACATATAGCAAAGAACCCGATATTCCATGAACCAATGAGACATATTCAAATGGACTTCCATTTTTGTGCAAGACAAGATACCGAAATGCAACTTCGTCCAACATATATTCCTTCTCATACTCAACTAGTTGACATCTTCATAAAGGACTTGGGCAAACATTGGTTTAAATATTTTTCTCTATTTGAACTAGGTATATAATCATAGTACTATGTATTTTTCATATATTTTATATTATTATTTTTGAGTTATTTTAGAGAGGTTGGAGATTTTTTTTATGTATATACCAAAGTTTGGATTTTTGTATCATACCGGCCGGTACCGGGTGGTACATACCGTACCGGTTGGTAAACGGTACAAAAATTACTGTGCTAGTACCGACCGGTACCAATATTCAAAATATCTGCCAAATACCGACTGATACCAAAAATTTTAAAAATTCAGGGGTATTTTTTCCAAATTTTTTTTATTAAACCCTCTTCTTCCCTCCTCCCCTCGAACGTTACCTATGACTACTGCATCTTCTTCATTTTTTTCCTTTTTCATTTTCTCTCTCACTCTCTCTTTTATTAAAAAAACCACACTCTTTCACTCACCCCCTCCCTCCCACACCACACTTGACGTTCTTCTTCTTCTTCTTCTTCCTCTAATTAGTTTCTCTCTCACACTCTCACTCTCTCTCTTTTTCACTATTGCCGTCAGTCATCACCACTGCCTCTCTGACCGTCCGATGACCAGCACTGCACCCCCAACAACCGCCCGATGCCACCCACCAGCCCACCACTGCCCTTCCGACACCTGATCTAAAAACTGAAATAGATTTTTGATTTTTTGGGTGTATTTTTTGCTCTTAAATTTGAAAAACAAATTCATTGTATTTGGTTATTTATGTATGTTTTTTGATGGAAATTGTTGGAAATTATTGGTATGTTTTGTGATGAAAATTGTTGGAAATTATTGGAAATGAAAATTGTTTATGTATGTTTTTGTAATTGTTGAATTGAAATTTTTGGAAATGAATTTGTGATGGCTGAAATTGTTGGCTGTTGGAAATGGAATTGATAGTTGTTGGAAAGAAAATTGTTGGAATTTTGGAAATAGAAATTGTTTATATATGTTTTGTGATGTTTGAAATTTTGAATTGAAATTGTTCAAAATTGTTGGAAATGGAATTTTTGAAAATTATTGGGAATAGAAAATGTTGGAAATGAGAATTGTTTATGTATGTTTTGTAATGGTTGAATTGAAATTGTTGAAAATAAGAAATAAAAATTGTGAGAAATTGTTGAAAATTGAAATTGTTTATGTATATTTCATTATTTTGTTAATTGTGGATTTGTGATGGTTGAAATTGTTGGTTGTTAGAAATGAAATTGTTAATTCTTAGAAACAAAATTGTTGAAAATTTGGAAATGAAAATTGTTTACATGTTTGAAATTTTGAATTCAAATTGTTCAATTCAAAATTGTTGGAAATGGAATTGTTGAAAACTATCGGGAATGGAAAATGTTAGAAATAGAAATTGTTTATGTATGTTTTGTAATGGTTGAATTGAAATTGATGGAAAATGTTATAAATGAAATTGTTGGAAATCGTTGAAATTAAGAAATGAAAATTGTTAGATTTTGTTGAAAATTGAAATTGTTGAAAATTGAAATTGTTTATGTATATTTCATTATTTTGTGAATTGTTAATTGTGAATTTGTGATGGTTGAAGTTGTTGGTTGTTGGAAATGAAATTGTTGGTTGCTAGAAATGAAATTGTTGGAAAATTGAAAATGGAAATTGTTTGTGTATGTTTTGTGATGTTGAAACTTTGAATTGAAATTGTTCAATATTGTTAGAAATGGAATTGTTGAAAATTATTGGGAATGAAAAATGTTGGAAATAGAAATTGTTTATGTATGTTTGGTAATGGTTGAATTGAAATTGTTACAAAATGTTATAAACTGTTTATGTATGTTTTGTGATTGTTGAAAATGGAAATTATTTATGTATGTTTTATGTAATTATGTTTGTTGAATAATTAAATTGTTAGTTTTTGACTTATGATGATTTATGTTCGATGAAATTGAATTATGTATGATGTATGAGTTATTTTATATAAAATGGACATGCGTATTTGTGTAATGAAATTATGTGTTTTTTATTTTGATACCTGCATTCATTTATTTTTATAGATAAGTGGAAGGAAGTTCAAGTACTCCTGATCAAACCACTTCAGGAAAATACAGTGATCCAGCTTGGGCTCATGTTGCATTGGTTTCTGGTATGAGGAAACATAATAATTGCTTGTTTTGTAACAAGCATTTGAAAGGTGGAGGAACAACCCGATTAAAGAATGATTAAGCTAGGGTTAAAATAGATGTGTAACCAAGTGAAAAAGTAAGTCATGATGTGAAATGACAAATGGAAACTTTGCTTAAAGAATATCAGCATTAGAAAGAAGGGAAATGTTGAATTTTGAAATTGGTAATGGAGCTTCATTTGCTAGTTTTCGTGATGATTGTGGAAATATTGAAAGTGGTAGTGGTATTGTTCCATCCCAGACCTAGCAAGAAGATAATGTTATACCTGCACCTAATGCTAGGAAAAGAAGAAAGCAGGTGACAAGTTTGTTTGCACCACAAACAACTCATGGAGCCTAGCTTTCAATTCGTAATACAATGCAGTCAAGATAAGCGGTTCATAATGCCGATATGACAATAGCTAGGTGGTGGTATGACACACACTCACACACACTCACACACATATATATAATACATAAATTGGATTGATTCTTTTAACAATGAAAGAACATTGAAAAAAAAAAGTCAAGTCAACATACCTAATACATAAAGTTTCCCGCTTTGTGGGAGTCTATGAAGGGTTATAATAAACGCAACCTTCCCTTTGTATTTTTACAAAGAGCTGTTTTCGTGACTTGAACTCGTGACCTTTATGGTCACAAAGAAACAACTTGTAAAGTTGCTCAGAGGCTCACCCTCAAAATATTGAAATAACTGAAATAAAAATAAAAAATTTGAATAAAAATTGATATGAAAAAGGGTTAAAGATATAATTTCCCCCTTTTAATAAGATCATGCATCTTCAAACTTATCAAGAACTTCAATTTTTACAAATTTAGATCAATTTAGTAGCTAGCAAAATGCAATGAAAAACATTACGATATGTTAATAACAAAAGATGCAATAAATATTTTCGATGAATTTTTTAAAGATAAGTTCTTCCCAATTTAATTAATCTCAATTTTATATATAATAAAAATATTAATTAAAGTTTAGATGTAACAAAAAAATTTCATATTTGATTGGACCCAAAATTAATATTTCAAATTAATAATTTAAATTTGAATTTAATAAAATATTAAGTATTAATAATAATAAAAAATCGAGTAACATCAAATTATATTTATTCAAAACTAGAATTAAATTTAATTTTTAGTTTATTCTGAAATTTTAAGAAACTTGAATCTAACCAACAGTTGAGAATTCTATTCCAAGTTACTACGTGATGTACAAAAGTCCAAACATGAGAAAGCACAAGAAACTTAGAAGTAACGATGGATGATGATTGAATGATCTTTTCCTCTCGTTGCAGATACTCTTGGTAGTACTAATCTAATCACATAATTGCCTTACTTAACCTATAACTTGGGCTATTAACTTGTTGTCAACTGTTTTATCGGAAGACGTAGTTTTAACGATAAAAGATCCTCTGTTTATTTTTATAGTGTTTTATTCTGTTTAATAAATTTTAACTATTTATTTATGTGGATCTTACGTTTATTTTTACGAGACCTATGCAAAGCTCACATAAATAAATGACTGAGATTCATCGAATAAAATAAGACACCATAAAACTAAACAAAAAATTTAAACTCAGTTTTAACATTCTTTCCTCCTCCACTAAACACTTGCTTTTTCGAGTAAAAAAAAAAAGAAAAGAAAAAACCATCCATTCTATGTCTAATCACAAAGCTAAGAGATGACCCAGATTACATATTTCATGACCTCAGTTGATATCAAATCTTTTCTTGATTTGACACCAATAAAACATCTTTCATTGTTAACTTTGGTCCAAATTGCTGCTGCTTTGCAATGCAATTTCCCTTTCAAGAGGGAACGGCTGAGGCAATGATATGACATGTACAGTAGTAGATAGAGGTAAAACACTAAAAAGTCATCGCGTAATCAAAGAGGTCAGAATCGCAAGTTTTCTGCAAAATTTAACCTTATCGTTCAACGTAAGACGTGATGCCTTTTGTACGACTTCCATGATTTTTGTTATACCTTACATTTTCAATTTAGAATTTTATAATATTTATTAAAATTACAAATACCATTAAGTATGGAACAACCTTAAATCTTTAGACCAGCTGTCTCACCCTATGAGGTGCCTACAAACTAGCGAGGGGATTAGTCACTGGGTCCACTGGTGAATACCTTGGTCTAAGACCAAAAAAAAATACAAATACCATTTAAATATTGAATATTTTAACATTTCTTCGATAAATAAAACTAATTTTAAATTTAAAGTTAATACAGTTCATGTATAAATTGAGTGTATAAATTGAGTCTATCAATTTCCCATAATTCCTAAAATTTTCCATTCCTAACTTTAATTGATTTGATCAATGATTTAAAAACATGACTGAAAGTTAAACCGGTAAGGCAAGATATTTAAGGTTTAACTGATATTAGATAGTCATAAAATTAATTGAAGAATTTGAAATATAATTGAAAGAGATTGTTCTTACCCATTGAATAATTTGAGGTTTAATTGAAAAAGAAATTATTAAATGAAAATTAATCGATTTATTTTAGTTTATAAGAATTTATTAATTAATAAAAATTGACAAATTAATTAATTAATTAATTGATTGATTGATTCGTTTTTAATAACAAGAGTTATTAAAGTAATTTGAATCGGAAAGTACTAAAAAAATTAGACATTTCAAATTTTTTACATTCGAACTAATTAAAATTTTTAATTATTAAATTTGATGGACTCTTTTTAAATGGAAAAAAAGGAACCCAACCTCTCATTATTATTTAGGCTCAAGCCCTCGAATCTACTTTGGGCTTAGAAGAAATCTCTTGTAACATGAGAGGCTCTATTAAGAGCAAGAGCGTTAAGACTTTCAATGTTCAGGGCCCTGTTGGTTATTATTAAAGGGTCTAAAACTGTGATTTAGCCATTCTCACTCTCTCAGAGCTCAAGTTCTGACTTAACGTTCGCTCACTTCGATTTTTGAGAAAAGGGAGAGATATGGGCGACGCGCATGAAGGCGCGTCTCTCCCGTCGACGGGAACAGACGCCACCAAGCGACGAGTCACTTACTTCTACGAACCGTCGATCGGCGACTACTACTACGGACAAGGCCATCCAATGAAGCCCCACCGAATCCGTATGGCCCACAACTTGATCGTCCACTACGGCCTCCACCGTCGGATGGAGATCAACCGGCCCTTCCCTGCCGACGCCACAGACATCCGCAGGTTTCACTCTGAGGACTACGTTCAGTTCCTGTCCTCTGTCACTCCTACCTCTGTCTTGGACCCGTCCTTCAATAGGAATCTAAGAAAGTTCAACGTCGGTGAGGATTGTCCGGTTTTTGATGGACTTTTTGGGTTTTGTCAGGCCTCTGCTGGTGGCTCTATTGGTGCTGCCGTTAAACTCAATCTGGGTTATGCTGATATTGCTTTGAACTGGGCTGGTGGATTGCACCATGCTAAGAAGAGCGAGGCTTCTGGGTTTTGTTATGTTAATGATATTGTTCTTGGCATTTTGGAGTTGCTCAAGGTTCACAAGGTAATGCCGTTTTAACTATTTTTGCTTATATTGGTGCTTATTGAAGCTACTGTTTCGCATGATTGGCATTTACTTTATTCTTGTTGGGCAGAGAGTACTGTATGTAGACATTGATGTTCACCATGGAGATGGGGTTGAAGAGGCTTTCTACACAACTGACAGAGTTATGACCGTGTCTTTTCATAAGTATGGAGAATTCTTTCCAGGGTCAGGCCACATTAAAGACATTGGGGCTGGTCCTGGGAAGAACTATGCTTTGAATATTCCATTGAATGATGGACTGGATGATGAAACTTTCCGTGGTCTATTTCGACCAATCATCCAAAGAGTTATGGAGGTCTACCAACCTGATGCAGTAGTTCTTCAATGTGGGGCAGATTCGTTGTCTGGTGATAGGTTAGGGTGCTTTAACTTGTCTGTGAAGGGCCATGCAGATTGTCTTCGTTTTCTAAGATCTTTCAATGTTCCTTTGATGGTCTTGGGTGGTGGTGGCTATACCATCAGGAATGTTGCGCGTTGTTGGTGCTACGAGGTCTCTTTCTTCCTTTCTCATTGTATATTGTCAACCTAACCTCTCTTATAGCTGGTGACGAGTACTTATGTTACTGTGTCACAGGCAGCAGTTGCAGTTGGAGTAGAACCTGATAATAAACTGCCTTACAATGAGTACTATGAGTACTTTGGTCCCGATTACACTCTTCATGTTGACCCAGGCTACATGGAGAACCTAAATGCACAAAAGGATATGGAGAAAATTAGGTGATTTTCAGTATTCTGTTTCTTATGTATAGCTGAAGTTGATGTTCCTGCAGGATTAGTAATTGTTGAGTTGCATATGAAGACTCAAAATTTTGAATGGAGATCTATTAAAGAAAAGTCTTATGAAGTAAATATGATTGCTATAGAGAGAAAGCTCGCTTGTTTTAATTGCTCATTGATTACTAGTTTGTCATTCTAATTTCTTTGGAAGTTAGAATAAAATTCATGCATGCGTATAGCTGGCTACTTGGAAACTTTCACAGGTATTGATCATAGTTAAAGCAGCCATGTGAGTTTGAGGAATTATGTCATGTATTTGCTACTTTGCAGTCCCCTTAATGTGTGTGAAACTCAGAGAAATCTATTATTCATATTTTCTATATGTTGAAAATACATGTTTATATAGTTGATGTCTAACCCTAGAATAGGAAATACAATCAATTGTAGTAAACACCTTCCTATTTTATCACTATACAGCTATATATAACTCAACACTCCCCCTCAAGCTTGAGAATCTAAATCATATGCACCAAGCTTGTTACATATAAATTTAATACGAGAACCTCTGAGAGATTTGGTCAAGATATTTGCTAGTTGATTGGTTGAACTGACATGACTAGTACTGATACAACTAGACAACTTTCTCTTGGATAAAGTGACAATCAACTTCTATGTGTTTGGTGCTTTCATGAAATACTGGGTTAGAAGCAATATGGAGAGCAACTTGATTATCACACAATAACTTCATTTGTGACACTTCTACAAATTTTAACTCTTGAACTAATTGCTTCAACCAAATAAGCTCACAAGTTGCTAGAGCCATTGCACGATATTCTGCTTCTGCAATCGACCTGGCAACAACATCTTGCTTCTTACTTTTCCAAGATACAAGATTCCCTCCAACAAGAACACACAGGCCTGAAGTAGAATGCTTATCAGATGGAGAACTTGCCCAATCAGCATTAGAGTATCCAATAATTTGTGAATGACCTCGATTTTCATATAACAATCCTTTTCTTGGTGCACCCTTAATATACCTCAAAATTCGAATAACTGCATCTCAATGACTATCACATGGAGCTTGTAGGAATTGAGTAACAACACTAACCGAGAAAGAAATATCAGGTCGTGTGATGGTGAGATAATTAAGTTTTCCTACCAATCTTCGATAGTGGCTAGGATTAACAAGTGGCTCCCCCTAATCAAGTAAAAGCTTTGAATTAGGATCCATATGAGAGTCTATTGGTTTACAGTCTGACATCCCTGTTTCTTCTAGAATATCCAATGCATACTTTCTTTGAGAGAGTACAATACCAGATTTGGACTGAGCAACTTCTATGCCAAGAAAATATCGGAGTAAACCCAAATCGTTTGTCTTAAAATGACAACAAATGTGTCTTCAATTGTTCAATTTCAATAATGACAATATCATCAACATAGACAATCAAATAGATACACTGTTTTGATGATGTATATTTATAAAAGACAGAGTGATCCGACTCACATCGAATCATACCAAACTCTTGAACAACATAACTAAACCGTCCAAACTAGGCACGAGGAGATTGTTTTAGACCATATAGAGTGACAAAGCTTACACACTAAGGTAGACTCCCCCCTGAGCAACAAATCTAGGTGGTTGCTCCATATAAATCTCTTCCTAAAGCTCACCATGTAGAAAGGCATTTTTAATGTCCAATTGATAGAGAGGGCATTGGCAAATGGCAGCCATGGATAAAAACAAGTGAACAGAAGATATCTTGGCCACAGGAGAGAAAGTTTCATAATAATCCAACCCATAAGTTTGTGCATACCCTTTAGCCACCAAACGTGCCTTTAGTCGATCAACTTGACCATCCAGACCTACTTTGACAGTATATATCCAACAACAACCAACAGTGGGATGGCTTGGGGGCGACGGAACTAACTCCCAAGTATCATTAGCATGTATAGCAGTCATTTCTTCAACCATTGCTTGACGCCACCCGGGATCATTAAGTGCCTCATGAACAGTAAAAGGAACAGACACAAAAGAGAGGGTGGACACAAAAGCAAAATATGATGGTGATAAACAATGATAATTAAGAAAATTATTAATAGGCTGAGGGTTGTGAGTGAACCGTGTACCTTTACAGATGGCAATGGGAAATTGATATTCAAGAGGTAGAACCGCAGTAGGTTAGGAATCTAGAGCAGGAAATGAATCAACAGGAGCCTCTACAAGGGTCTCATCATCAGGATCAAGATCATTGGTATGATGTGGAAGAGTACCAGTCTCAGAAGAAACGGATTCAATAAGAGGTGAGCATTGGACAGACTCTGAAAGAGGATCAAAAAGAGGGGCATCATAAGGAACAGGTGTAACGGAAGGAGGTGGAGGGACCTCACTTAGAAATGTGATATCTGTTGGAGATAATGAGTAAAATGGAGAAGATTCAAAGAATGTAACATCAGCAGAAACAAAATATTGATGTGTTGACGGAGAATAACACTTATACCCTTTTTGAAGACATATGTAACTGTTGGGAAATATTCAGCTTAAATATTCAGCTGAATATTTCCCAAGATGTTATTGACTCGTAAAAGTCAATAATATTAGATTAGATATCATGTATCAGATCTGATATTGTGTACAAATATTAGGAGATTATGTATAGATATTAGAAGATTATGTACAGATATTAGTTTCCTAAATTAGCTAGCTCTATTTCTATATATACATGTAATTGTGTACTGATGAATAAGAGAAAAAAGGAATACAACTGATCAGTATTTCCACAGTAACCTAGAAAAATACATTTGATGAATTTAGCTGACAATTTATCTTGACTAGGGGAAGATGTATGTACGAAACATGTGCAGCCAAAGACTCGTGGTGGAAGGGAGAATAATGGTTAATCAGGAAATAGAATGGAATGGAGTACTTGATCCTGTAGACCAGACGAAGGCATGCGATTAATCAAAAAGCATGCAGTTAAGACAATAGCTGCCCAATATTGTGATGGAACCCGATTGTTTAAAAGCAGGGTACGAGCAGTTTCAATAAGATGTCCATTCTTACATTTAGCAATCCCATTTTGTTGTGGAGCATAAGCACATGAGGTTTGATGAAGAATTTCTTGGGAAGACACGAATTGGGTTAAAGGAATGGACAAATATTCACGAGCATTATCACTTCTCAACACACGAATATTAGTGTTAAATTGTCTTGATTTCTGCCCAGAAAGATTTAAAAATGGAAAATAATCCTAAACAAGCTTTCATTCAAAATAACCAATTGCAACAAGAATAATCGTCAATAAATGTAACAAAATATTGAAATCCCAAAATAGAAGAGACACAACAAGGACCCCAAATATTTGAATGAACTAAGTCAAAAGGGGGATGTAGCTTGTTCATTGACACGTTTTGGAAATGAACTTCGAAAATGTTTTCCAAGCTGACAAGATTCACAATCTAAGGAAGATAAGGTAGGTAAAGTAGGCACCATCTTCTGGAGCTTCAACAAACTAGGATGACCCAAACAATTATGAATTAGAAGTGGAGATTCTGAAATAGTGCACGGTGAAGGAGGTAGATTGTCCTGCGACTCATGTCCTACGCCAATTATCAGTCCCCTACTGCGATCCTATACATCAACAAAATTTTTATTAAAAGTGATAGAACAATTTAAAGATCATGTAAGTTTACTGACGGGTACAAGATTAAAGGGGCAATTAGGAATATAAAGGACATATTCTAAATGCAAGGATGGAAGTGGTTGAGCAGAAGCTACAACTTTAACAACTGCTTGAGTCCCATTAGCTAAAGTAACAGGAGGAAAGATGTAGTGTTAGTAAAGTGAGACAACAAATGTGGGTTACCAGAGACATGATCAGAAGCACCAAAATCAAGTATCCAAGGGAAAGACTTAGTGAGGCAAGCTACGGAATTATCCGAATGAGCTATCGAAGCAACAGAGGATGAAGACCGCTTAGCTGCCTGATACTTAAGATACGCTTCATAATCAGTACTAGTTAGAGTCACTGATGGCTATGTAGAGGACTCAGATTGAAGGTTAGACTGATCAGTATGAACAACATTAGCAGCTCGAGGTCGACCATGCAATTTATAACATTTATCCTTAGTATGTCCCCATTGACGATAATAACGGCATTTGGGTTGACCACCACGATCCCCCTGCTCTGCTCTATTGGTACTCTGAGACTGAGAGGCCAAAGCGGAAGAATTAACTGAGGGAGATCCTATCATGATGTTAGTTTCTCTATCGTAATTGAGGGAAGAGAAATAAAGGGAAAAGCACCTGATTGAGACCTGAAATCTGTAGGAGCCATGAATGGAAAAACCTTTTTTTAAAAAAATTCCAATGACTGTTCGACTAATTTTCCGATGATCTGACAATGAACGGAGGGAAAACTCAAGGAAATCAACTCACTGGTGATTGCTGAGGTAGTTGGCGCCGATGGTGACAAGTCACGCTCGGCCCAGAGAGATATCAATAAGAGGGCCACTTTTTGTCAACTTCTGGCGACATTTTCTGGCGGCGAAATCAGTCTTGGGCTATAGGAAACGACTGGTCGACGCCGTCTGAACAGGTGAGTGGTGACGGTGAGATGGGACACACATCGAAGATTGAGATTGAAAAACCAACCACCGAGGAGACGAGTGGCGCATGGCAGCGCGTGGACTACCAACGGCGCGATTCTAGGGTTTTGCTGGCAAGTAAGAGAGGAACAGACTGATGATGTTAGATCTTTGATCTAACACCAGATTAACGAAGTCTGAACCTCGTCGAAGATTGATCGGGAAACAATCAAAAAATCCTAAAACCCTAGCTCTGATACCATGTGAAACTCAAAGGAATTTATTATTCGTATATACTATAAGTTGAAAATACGTGTGTATATAATTGATGTCTAACCCTAGAAAAGGACATACAATCAATAGTAGTAAACACCTTCCAATTTTATCACTATACAGCTATATGCAACTCAACAACTTCGATGTAGGATAGTACCCAAACAAGCAATGCTAGAAGCAATAATAGTCCTTACTTGAATCCCACGTAATGTAGCCTCTTCTATTGTTAGTTTAGACGCCACCTCTGAAACTTGCTTGTATTTCTCTTCATATTTTTTACCCAACAATTCTGCCTATTGTACATATATGAAACATTGAAAGCGATAAGAGTCGAATCTTGAGAACATAAGCATTTCAACAACTTAAATCATACCTCTCGTTTATCTGCCAATGCTCTTTCTGTAATTTCATTTAGCCTAGTATCACATCTGCTCTTGTAAAGAACCTAATTTGTAAAAAAGAAGGACAAAAGAAGTTAGAAGGTGGGATTTACACTTACATCAACACAAGAAAAAGTTTAACCACAATATATGATACAAGACATACGTGGTAAAGAGAATAGACTTGGCACTAATATTTAAAATACGTAAGTTATTAGAATGACCTTGTTACAAATAAAATCTAGAAACTCAACTCAACGTACCCCAGTGTACAAGGCTCTCCGCTTTGTGAGAGTCGGGGAAGGGTTATCAATGTACACAACCTTCCCTTTGTATTTTTACAAATAAAATCTAAAATTTTACAAAAATAAAAATTAATTCCTAAAATTTTACAAAAATAAAAATTAATTCCTAAGTCTAAGTCTAACAGCTTATAAGTCACCCAAATTACTATACTACTAGTCAACTTTATCTCAACCCAAACTTTTCTTCAAGTGTTTAATCACTTCTATTTTTAAGCTGTGAAGTATTTGATTCAAGACACTAATAATGGACATTATAAATGAGAGGGTACATATATGTGATACACTACTCACAAGATCCTGCATCATGGTGCGGTAAAAATCAAGTTTCTCTCTTGAGTCCAAGATCACCTTCTCTGGCTCATCAACCTACAATGAAGCACTTTATGTCAAAATTTGCTTCATAATAAAATGCAATTTTGTTCTAAGCTAATAAGCACATGTTTCCCACAATTAAGAAGTAAAACGGGCGAAGGAAAGGGAAAGTTTCTAAATCATGTAACCAGGATGATACATAATTCAACCATGCTTAACATTCCCAAGTAAAAGATGTCATTCATAAATAGAACAAATATTTTTCTAAAAGTTAGTAACATAAATGTATACTTTGAACATTTGTTTTTTCTTATAGGCTTTTTCAATTAACTCCTGGAAGTTTGATTGGTTCTAGAGTAGACTTACATGTATTTGACAATAATTATGGTGGAAGTATGAAATGAAAACCACTCAATGACAGGGTTTGAGTTGCTCTGAATTTGAGCTCTACATTTTGTTTAATCATTGATAAAACACTTATGCAAAGGTTACTCAAGAATAAAAATACGTCCATGTGATTTGTATATGATGACAGATTCAAATGCTCCAAGATGCTTTGCCTAGAACATATATTGTCGCCATATTAAAAGAAAAAGAATTTGAGCATGCACTGAATGAGACAAACATCAAATAAAAACAAAACATTTAATCCTCTAGTACAAGAAGTCCCCAAATTCATGCAGTTGATTGATCTAATGCAAAATATCAAAAGTTCCAATATCATAAATAAAACCAAGCTAGGACATGCAATTCTATCATTTGTGTTAAGTATAAATTGTTGCTTCAAGTAAAATCAGGATATCAAATCAAAGGATGGGAAAAGTAATGCCTTTTTTTCTGAGGTAATATGATCTTGAGGCAATGAATTTCCTAAATTGTGCTTGCTACTATCACGTTGATTAAGAAAGGAGTCCTCCAATACAGGAGCTCTCGAGTCCTGTTGATTGGATAAAATTCCACCATCAGACTGAGCATCAATTACATGAACTGGTGGCCTCGCAACAGTTGTCGGAGGCATCGTCTGGGCTCCCGTCCCTGGCTGCTGTCCAAAACCTAACAACAAAAAGGAAAGTAGACAAATTGAGGTGCCAAAACTGCATGATAAGAGAAACAAAATGCCTTTACCAGCAATTAGAATCTGTACCAGGATTGGGACCCCAAGCAGCATTTCCATAACCAACTTTTGGTTGACCTGTCATGGAAAGGAGTGTCTCATCAAACATAACATTCCTTGGCAGGGTTGGGGGAAGAGTACGTCCCTCCCTGTACCGCTCCATCAAATACAGAGCAAAGCAGAACTCCCTCAAAGAGAGCATACTATCATTATCTTGATCAGATAAGTCCCATACTTGCTTTAAAATCTCTGAAGAAGGACAATAAAAATATGGTATAAGCAATTACATGAGAAAATGGAAGCTCCGTATAGATTATGAGCAAGAACACTAAATCTAGTACACATTGGCACCAGCATATTATGAATAAAATAATTCAAAAAGAAAGTTAGATTGAGGATTGCTAACTCTTGACAAAATAGTTTCTATATTAGATATTTATTCATTGATCCCTACAATGCACAAACCACACACTCACAAAGAGAAGGTTGGAAAAAAAGAGAGAGTCATTACCTCTTGGAAGCCTCCAACTCAAAAATAGATTCCGAGCTTGCTCACCAGTGATTCTCCCATCTCTGTCAGTGTCAACTTCCATGAACACTTTATTATATTTTTGAATGTCTAATGTTTTCATGTTTGGCCAGGAAAGCTGAGAGGTATCAGATGAACTTCCAACCCCAACCAATGCTGCAGCTGATGTAAGTAAGGAAGAATTTTGAGCTGAAGCTTGTTGTCCAAAGGTTGGCAACGATTGGGAACTCTGTAGCTGACCACCTAGAGGTTGCATTGCAAATGTACTCTGCAATGAATCAAAAGAGCTGGACACAACAGGAGGATGGAAACCAGTAGAAGTGGGAACTGTTGTTGATGGGGCTGGTGTAGTGGTAGTTAAAAATTTTGAAATGGAAGGTTCTTGTTTTTTTGTAGAGGGTGTTGCAGAAAAGGCATCTCCGTCAAAAAGCCCTCCCATTTTTGATTCATTACCAGAAGTGACTAATTCCCTAGAATTGTTAATGACTGGCTTGGAAGATACTAAAGCTGGAATTTGCATAGCGGGACTAGTCCCCACGGTGGCAGTCAGAGCTCCACTAGTTTTCCCAGCAAGCCAGCCAGTAGCGACACCAGCCACACTAGTCATTGATTGAGGTGCTTGAGTAGCAGATGCAGTAGGCCTGACCTGAGGCTGACCCATTATTGAAAGATTACTATCCGTTCCAGCTGGAGCAGGATGAGTCTGTCTGCTAGGTTGATTTGGCTGAGAAGGAAAGAATTGCTGATTCATACTCGCATTGGGAACTTCAGGTCCTCCAAACCCAAAATTCTGGGACCCCCTTGGAGCACCTGCTGCACCCATTTGTGTAGCAGAGGCAGAAGAAAGCATAGAACTTGCTTGTTGTTGAAGATTGATTTGTGGAGCAGGGATTTTGGCGGCTGCAGGACCATACAACGCAGCCTTAACAATATCAGGAGTCAACTGTCGCTTACTTTGGGCAACAGTTACAAGCCTCAGAGCATTATAAAATTCAGCCCGACCAAGAAACCCACTATGGCTCTGATCAGCATACGTCCAAATCTAAACATAGATTGCATACACAAAGAGAGAGGGCATTATGATCATCATGATCTTCAATTTAATAAAATTATTTTTTAAAAAATAAGTCAGACATCAGGAGAAGAAAGCGAGAATGAGAGAGAGAGACCTGCGCAAGGACCTGCTTGGAGAGATTAGATCCTTGAAAGAAAGAGACAGCTTCAGCACCACTAATTCTACCATCTCCATCCAAATCTGCTCTCTTGAAGTACGCTTCGAATTGATCCATGTTCATCCCAACCACTCCTCGAACCCTTCCTTCGCTTCAACAAATCAACTGCAATCAGAAGAATGCGTGGAAAAGCTCGAAGACGGTCAATTCAAATTGTGTTTGCAAACAATTGGGATAATTATCGGGAATTGGGAGATTTTGGAGCTTCGATTAATTA
The DNA here is from genome assembly GCA_026770325.2 of Erythroxylum fimbriatum. Taxonomy (NCBI): domain Eukaryota; kingdom Viridiplantae; phylum Streptophyta; class Magnoliopsida; order Malpighiales; family Erythroxylaceae; genus Erythroxylum; species Erythroxylum fimbriatum. The sequence continues at coordinate 3,707,098 of JANZLH020000129.1, read as the reverse complement.
ATTAATGATAACATCGACTTAGAGGAATAAAATGATAAATGTATCACGAATCTTATTTTTCGGCCTAAATCAATCATAAACACCAAGATAGGAGATAATGCAAGATTTTACCTATTTTACCATTTATTTTCGTACGAACAAACTTCTCGCAAGCTTCTCCAAGTTCGAATAAGTAAGTTGTTTCAAACGATTTCGATAAGGTGTTCTTGCTGCTTTCTTAAACTAATGAGAAGTGACCTTTTTTTTTAAGTCCAGCCTACTTAATTAGATTTTATTTTATTATTTTTATATCAAATTAATTTTTAATTTAGTAATTAAAAATATTTAAATAAGAATTAAAATTTCTTCTCCTCACATAAATATTAAGTATTGCATTTTGTAATAGAGAAAAATGATAAAGGGTAAGAGAATGAAACTTGTATAGGCCGACCCTTAAAGCAAATTTGATATAACTAGCAGATTAAAGCTGCGCAAATGCGCAGCGAAAATGCCCAGTGTATTAAATAAAAATAGAAACCAGCAACC
>JANZLH020000129.1:3669242-3684715 GCA_026770325.2 Erythroxylum fimbriatum | reverse complement strand
GCTTTGAACAATGACCTGTGCTCTGCTCGCAATCTGTTCGATAAAACTCCTCAAAGAAGCATTTTCCTGTGGAATTCCATTATCCGGGCTCATGCGCAAGCGGGAAAGTTTGTTGATGCATTGTCACTTTACAGAAATATGCTTGGAACTGATATAAAACCTGATAGTTTCACTTTTGCGTGTTTAATACGAGCGTGCTATGAGAGCTCTGATCTTGACGGATTGAGACTTGTCCATGGAGGGGTCATAGTTTCTGGTTTGGGACTGGATTCTGTCACTTGTAGCGCATTGGTGACAGCTTATTCAAAAATGAGCCTTGTTGGCGAAGCAAGCAAGATATTTGCAAGGATTTTTGAGCCTGATCTAGTTCTATGGAACTCTATGATTTCTGGCTTTAGTTTTTGGGGATTTTGGGATAAAGGTTTGCAGTTGTTTAATCAAATGCGATCTAAAGGGAATCAACAGCCTGATAGCTGTACTTTTGTCGGGTTAATCTCGGGGTTACGAGATTCCAACTTCCTGGAACTTGGCCAAGAAATTCATGGATCGTGTATGAAGAGTGGTTTTGATTGCAATACACATGTAGGCAGTGCACTTGTTAGCATGTATTCAAGGTTTAATTGCATGTCTATGGCAGATAGGGTGTTTAGGAATTTACACTATCCTGATTTAATCACATGGTCTGCTTTGATAACTGGTTATTCTCGTTCTGGAGAGCATCAAAAGGCATTGCTTTTATATATGAATCTCAACTGGAAAGGTGAGAGGGCAGATCCCGTATTAATTGCTAGTGTATTGGTGGCTGTTTCTAACTCAGCAAATGTAAGGCCTGGTAGAGAGATTCATGGTTATCTTCTTAGACATGGATCTCAAGCAAGCATAATGGTCTCTTCTGCCCTAGTCGATATGTATTTTAAATGTGGTTCTGTGGGGCTGGGGATCCGTGCTTTTGAGAATATGCGAATCAGGAACGTTATTTCTTATAATTCTGTAATTTCTGGTCTTGGCTTGCATGGATTAGCTTCTGAGGCTTTCAAAATGTTTGAGGACATGCTGGAAAAGGGTTTGAGTCCTGATGAGTCTTCATTTTCTTCTCTTCTTTGCGCTTGCTGCCATGCGGGCCTTGTTGAAGATGGCAAGGAAATTTTCAGGAGGATGATAGATGAATTTGGCATCCAACCTAAGACCAAGCATTATGTTCACCTTATAAAGCTTCTTGGGTTGGCGGGGAAATTAGAGGAGGCATACAATTTGATCTCGTCCTTGATGCATCCTGTGGATCCTGGCATTTGGGGAGCATTGCTATCATGCTGTCATGCTCATGGGAATTCTGAATTGGCAGAAGCTGTAAGCCAACAGTTACTCTATGATGAACCAGAAAAGGGTGCATACAGAGTAATGATTTCTAACATTTATGCCTGTGATGGGAGGTGGAGTGATGCGGAGAAGATGAGACATGATATGACGAATGTTGGAGCAAGAAAAACAACGGGACTTAGTTGGGTTCCATTAAATATGTAATGTTGATAAGTAATCCTGATAATTGCTTCAACTTAGATTGGACGAAAAGCTTTATTAACAGGTAAAAGCAGAGTATCTATGGTTCTACAATTATTACTTTTTTGGACTTTCAAGAGTTTTCATGCGTGGGTTTGAGTGACCATGCCTCTATATGATTAATCCATGCATCTGTATTCTTTTTGTAGTACCTATACGAAGCCTGCGGGATTTGTAATCCTCATATCTGATCCTCAATCTACGTGGAAATTTTAATGAGGTTGTGGAACAATTCAGTGTTGCTCTTATGATGGACAGTGAATCGATTCGTAACTGGTTCTGTGTATTCGATAAGACATGAATGTCAATCCTTTAGCTGGAATATTGGAATATTTAATGCCTGAAACATTACTTTTATTGAATAACAAGCAGCCAAGAGTAAACAGACAGATGATAGGGCACATTAGCACCTTGTCAAAAAACATCAGCATTTCAGCAACATAAGATTCTATATCTGAAAATACATAGGGAACTTCAGATATGAATTTATGTATTAGATGTCATTGGAGAGTTTCTGAAAATTGAACTTAATGCAGACATAGGGAGCAAACGAATGGTTGGAATGTTACTGATTTTGTAATTTTCCTCTCCACCATCAGGTTTCAAACGTTCCGCATGCTCATCAAGCAACGGCAGCAAATACAACTGCTTCAGAGAGGTGATAAACTGCAAACCCTCAGGTAGCTTCCTTAAATGCGAGCAGTTATGGAAGTGGAGGTATTGTAACCTAGGTAGTGCTCCTTCTTCAAGCTCTGCCCATTCCTCGAGGGAATGAGAAGAAATGATTAGAACTTCAAGTTTTGGAAATCCTCCAGCCTTGCAAAATTCTCTGTCATACGTTTTTGCTTCGTAAGCATGCCATAGTGTTAAAACTGTCAAATTGGGTAACTTTTGAAGCACCAGCGTTGGACTATCTGATAGATTAGAGAAACCCAGCCTTAGCTTTGTAAGGCTTGTTATTGAACCAAGCCAGTTTGGTATCTTTTCAAGCTGCCCTTCTAGGCGAAGTTTCGCAAGAAGATGTGGAGGCAAGAATGACTCCAATAGGACAAGATTTCCCTTGTTAGAAGGCTGTTTTGGTTCTAGAGACAGAGAAATCAGTCCCTGCATATTCATAATAGAGGAATACAACTCATTGGCATCTTCTTCATCAACATCCATCACTCCCAATCTCCTGAGTTGAGTCAGAATACCTAACTTCCTGGAAATTCCGTTGCCTGCCTGTACGCCAGTGAGGGTCAGCAGGTTCTTAAATCTGCCTATTCCCTCTGGTAGCTTCATTCCTCTAACCCCCATGTTCTTGAGCATTTTGAGGTGCTTTAATCTCTCAAGGTTTAGGAGCTCACTGGGGAGTGCTGTTAAATACCCGCACATCCTCACGTCCAGAGTCTGTAATGCACGTAAGTTACCAACCCTGGCTGGAAGCTCCTGTATATCATTATGTTTCAAACCAAGATATGTCAGATGAATCAAGTCTCCCACTTCTTCAGGTAAGCTCTTGATACCAGCATCTTCTAGATCTAATACTCGTAAAAATTTTGCTCCTGCAAAGTTCAACCAATTCCCTTCAGGAAGGTGTTGCTTTCCATGCAAGAATAAAGACCGAGGCCGGAGACTGTTTAAGCTGTGTGCTATCTTCATCAAGTCTGAGGTTAGAACTCGTCGTGTTGTATGTGGCAATGAAGAATCTGAATTAACAAGAGTGCTTATCAAATGTTCTTTTACGAGCTTGCGGTAAGGAGAGGTAACTGTGAATTTAACTCCATCCCCTGGATGTTCATCCATTACTTCTAGCATTCCTTGGCGGATCAGTTCGTTTATATTTTCCTCTGCTACATCCTCCGTTAATTCTCCAGCTTTTTCTTGTACCAGACCTTCGGCTACCAACATCCGAACTAATTTCCCCTTGTGTATCCAGTGATTCTCAGGAAAAATGGCACAATATATCAAACAAGACTGGAGGTAGTACGGTAAGCTACCATATTTTGATTTGAAGACAACATAAGAGGATGCAGATGGTGTTTTACCATTTTCCTCATCAGATTCTTGATTGCTCTCGTCCTCATCTCCCTCCAATATTTCAATATCAGTTGACTCTCTCGTCCATAATGGATCTTCTTCCATAACATCGTAATCTTCTACGTTCTTCCCCTTCTCTGTTTTAGTGGATGACTTTCCAGTCCCTGCTGGATCTTCTTCCATAACATCGTAATCGTCTACGTTCTTCCCCGCTGTTTCAGTGGAGGACTTTCTAGTCCCTGCTTGATCTTCTTCCGTAACATCGTAATCATCTACGTTCTTCCCCTTCTTTGTTTCAGTGGAGGTTGAGTTATGGAGCTCGAACAGTCTACGGACAGTGTCAGTCAGGCGAGATTCTGACTTCTGCAATATATTCCTGAATTCATCTTTCAGCCCCAAACTATCAGACCCATTTCCCTGATCCAACTGAATAATAAATTCATCTACTTGATCATCCATGTCACGTATTATAGCATCAAGTTCTTTCATCCAACTAGAAAGTGCATCGCCACCTTCTAAGCTGCCTCTTTCTCCAAGGAGCTCACCAATCTCCCTTAGGCTACTTGTTATCCTCTCCATTTGATCTTCAAGTCCAGTGAAAGTTCGACTCTCCTGAAGCAATAGAGACTCCAATCTCTGAAGAAAGAACTTGACCGGAGCCACTGCCATACTTTGCAAGTCCCAAGAAATTTTCTTTTTCTATCAACGGAAAAGGTTTAGATGTACAGTTCAGACTTCTGGACCCTCATGCCAAGATGAAGTTATAGTCAAGGTCTATCTACCATTTGTCCACGTTTCTTGAAGCTTACTCCAAGTTTACTAATTCTGCCATTTTGAAAGAGACATGATGGATGATGACAACAAAGTAGCGGCTCCATTGAAATAATGAGACGATCCATACTATGTAATTAAGAGTGTCGTTACAAACAATGGCAGCAATCAAGAATGTCGTTGTCGTTAAAAGGATAAAGAAATATTTCGTGTGAATTTGTCTTAACTACCGAACGTAAGCGTCAAAAACGGCATCATTAATTAAGAGAGAGAGCACTCCAATTTTCTGATGTCTGCATACTAAATAAATTATTAAATGCACACAATAATTAGTTTTGAATAGATTAGTTAATGTATTAATGATTTGTTAAAATGTAAATTAAACAATCACCCGAATGTATATTTTTGGATTATTACAATGCTCTTAGTACCAAGTCCTGGATAATAACCAAAACGATGACGAAAAATGGTGTACTGATTGGCAAAAGATAGCATAGATGACAAGAACTAGAGAATCTCGTGAGCCGGCCAAGTGTATGTGAATTGACAAGGAATTCTATTATTCTGTCATTTGTCTATAACTACGGTATGTTTTAGCCTGAACGGCACTCTCACTTGCATAATGTGTATTGTGTAAGGTCCAGAGGTCGAGACATCTTGAACTTAGAAAACTATATTAAAAAGTGGGATAACACAAAAAAAAAAGAAGTTTAGTGACGAACATTACCGATGGAAAACTTACACATTTTGTCGGTAAGCTAAGTTAGCGACGGAATTTACCGACGGACAAACGTATCGAAGAAACGACCGTAGGTAATAATTGTGACGAACCACAAATTTTTCGTCGCTAATTTACCGGCAGATATTTTGTGTTACCGTTGGTGAATATACCGACGATTATTTTGCGTTATCGGTAAATTTAGCGACAGAAAGATTGTTTCAGTCGGTAAAGTTATCGACGGACAAATCTTGTCCATCAGTAATTTTACCAACGAAATTGGTTATTTTATCTGTAAGTTAACAACATTACCGACAATTCTTAGTTATTCATTAGTAAACGAATTTTGTTTTTACGTCGGTAAATGTACTAAAACTTTTTTTAAATTTTTCCTGCATTAATTTTATTTGATAATCTTATTGTTGATGCATAATATATACAGTTATCGGTTATCTGTTGATAACTTCTTGGTTTGTTTCTACATTTAATTTGTTAAAATAGATGTTGATTGATGATATTAAGTAAAAATTATCTTAATTGATAATAACAAATTATTTTGTACATAATAAGTATTTAATTTATATGAAATGACTACAAGTATGCTATTCATTTGGTGAACGTGGATGTTCTGACTGGTGCAATGAGATGCTGCCCCTCCCCTATCCACCTCATTACGAAGTTGAGCTATGTATTCCATTAACTGTTACAACTGAATTGCCAATGTCTGTACTGTGCTCTGAAGGTCATGGACTTCATTGGGTATGGACCACCTATTAGATGTTGTTGTATTAGATGTGGAGGATTGCGAATAACATGTGTTCGCAAATAAACCTAAGCTGAATATCATTCCACGATGGTCCCCACCACCCATTGCATGAAGATAAGTTTAACTCTCATCAATATCTTCAGACTGCTAAGACTATCGTTGAATGCTTTATTGTATTTGGTCATATCAGAAGGCAATGTTTATGTTAGTAACTGATAATTATTAAGCATTAATTTTAAAACATAAATTTCACATACATTTTGTTCTTTACATCGAGTGTTGACGAAGGTCACACCGTCATACTTCTTAGTGTGAGTGTGCAAAAAGAACTGACGGGGTGTAGGCTTAGTGCCTATAGACATTTCCTGCATCAAAATAAAATATTATAAGTGAACTTCAATTTACAAAAGTTTCAGCATAATTTCTTCTATTTTTATGATATTTACCCCATGTTGAACAAAGAAAGTAACTCAACAATACAACCATATATGGCACTAGACATTTATGACATTATCATTCTCCATAATACACATTTTCTTTCCAAAATTCACACATCAAATTAAATTGAAATACACCGAAGTAAAAAATCAGAATATAAATGCAAAGCGTAGATACTTACAAGTCTCTCTGTATGCTCGTGGTGGGTAATAAATTCTTCAGCATGTACGGGAAGACTCTCTCCCCTAGTTCTCCACGTCTGTTGGTAGAATTATGCTCTGAAATGGACATTATCTCGAGTGATGTCCAATACTACTACTAACGACTCCATATTTGTTCAAAAATATAAGGCGATCATATACTAGTCTTGTGTATCACACCAACAAAGTCTCGATAACGTGTACGTGATCGTCTCTCCCATACTTTATAAATGACAGTGTCAAATTCATAATCCCAAAAAATTGAAACAAAAGGAAAAACATACGATAAGTACTTATAATCTACAATATTTATCTAATCAATTAAAAAATACAAAAAATATATTTTTGCACCTCAAATTCCTAATAATAAAATTTCTTTGTTGCATAAGAGATATTCTTCCATATATAACCCTCAAGATCAATCTTCTTCTTGAATTTGGATGTCAAGTTTCTTGAGCAAGGTCCAGACAGAATCAACCTAATATTAAAACAATTAATTTTATATCATTTTAAAATTTAAACGTATAACTTAATTATAAACATATGGTATTTTTATATATTTTCACTTACAGATTGTTGACAATTGTGATGTAAGTTCTTCCATCAACTCTCTCAGCTCCAGGCTGGAGGCTATCTCCTTCATCTACATCGTTTACCCTTGATATCTCTATCGGTATAGTGGTGGTGGATGGTGTATCAGCAGGTATGAAAGGTGATGCCTCATCTGCAAGAGTAGTAGCTAGAGGTATAGCATCTAATTCGGTTACAGCTGTAGAATATTATGCTTCACCTGGATAGTAACTAGCTCCAAATCATGCTCTGAACTTTGGTCGCATCATATTGTGTTTTGTCTTTGGTGGCATATTTCAACCTGAAACTAATATTTTATTGAATATTCTAGAAATATAACAATTTCAATTCAATATTTCACACAATATATTGAAAATTCAATAATTGATTTATTTAATATAATATTCTATTACAAACACAAATTAATCGTTATCAGCACTTAATTGTAAATCAAATCATCATCATCATCTTTTTCTGAAGAATGAGAATCAAACTCAGGCTCTTTTATAGATCTCTCGCCCTCCTCATCCTTTGCAGATGAAATTTCAACATATTCATTAGATCGTTCAAAGGTTCACTCTTGTCATATGTACCAGATGCATTTATTTCATAAACATCTTCCTAAAACGCTTCACTTTTAATTCTCTGTTCTCCTTTTCCATATGATTTTAACTTTGCAAACGACCAAGGGATATAATACACCTAGATCGCTTGCATTGCCAACACAAAAGGTTCAAATCGTCTAAATCTTCTTTGTATGTTGATTTCAACTAGATTGCATCGGCTATGCTTTTTTGTACCAACATTTAGAGTTAGATCAAATTAGTCGCACTTAAATATCACACTTTGCTTTATTGGCAATGCAGGGTACTCAATTTCAAAATATCTCAATAATTTTACCATAGTAATCCATCAATTCTCCTTGTATGCAAACTCCACTATTTACTGTTTTCATTCTATGACCATGATATTTTGTATGATATTTGTATCCATTAACGAAATACATCAGATATAATTTAACAGTTCGTAAAGGTCCCTTCGCAAGATCACATATGAATTTGTTCTCTATTAGATTTTCTAAGGCCTACATAAAAGAAATTATCATATTAAATGGTATAATGTCATTTGAAAACTTTAATCTTAAAATTCAATCATTTCAATAATTGTAAGTGAAAACTTACATAGTTCTCAAACCATCAAGGAAAATATCTTTCAACTTCTTTATTAATATCACATGTGTTTTCTCGAGCATTAGATCGCTTAACCATTCCTCGTATAATCTAAAAATATTATTATGTATTTCAATTGTGAATACCACTAAATTTCAAAACCCAAACAATCAATTTCAACTTACTGCACGAAAGGTTGAACCTCTTGATAGTTTAATAAAATGTAACCCTGGGCAGCCTTAATTTCTTCCTCTGTTAAAATTCTTCTTGTTGAACGTCCATATATTCCTCCAGGATTTATGAAAATGGATAAGTTACCATCAGCATCACTCGTTCCTCCCCCATCATCATTACGAGAAACTTTTCTTTCTCTTGTGTGAACATGCAGCTCAAAATAATATGAACAAAATGTACTAGCTTCCTATACTAAATAAGCATTATATATCGAACCTTCAACTCTAGCCTTATTTTTGAAATTTTTCTTCAAGTAATGCAAATACCTACATTAGAAAATAAGGTTATTATAATTATATTATTAAAACATGTTATTACTTCAATTATAATCATTTTGTTTGAATTACCTCTCAAACGGATACATCTATCGATATTGAACTGGGCCGACAAGTTTAGCCTCATGTGCTAAATGCACAAGTAGATGCTCCATACAGTTAAAGAAGTTTTTAGGAAAAATCCCTTCTAATTTGCACAAAATTACTAGAATTTTCCTTTCTAGTTTTTCCATTTCAACCAACTTGATTTCAGATGATGTTAAACTTTTGAAAAATAAACTTAATTATAACTTCCCAAACCTTATTTGGTACTAACTCTTGAAATGCAATTGGAATTAGCCTTTGCATAAACACATGGCAATCATGACTTTTCATCCCAAATAATTTGTACTTCCTTATGTCGACACACCTTGTCAAGTTTGAAACATTACCATCGGGAAACTCATTCCTTTTGTTTTTTGTCCAAAGTGTAACATGCTTTCAGATATTTACCGATGCGAAGATATTTATGAAACTCATTCCTTCTATAAAAAGTTTCAAATCAACTCGTGATTTTGTATTGTCTTTTGTCCTCCTTTCAATATTCATTATAGTATTGACCAAATTGTCAAAAATATTTTTTTAATATACATCACATCTAGATTATGATGTATCAAATTAGTTTTCCAATATGGTATATCCCAAAAGATGCTTCATTTTCTCCAACCAAAGTTTTTACTAATGTTTGTATTAACTTCGTCAGCTTCAAATTCTGTAACTTTCAATAACCCTAATTCATCAATCTCCTACAATATCTCTTCACCGACTTTGTGAGGGGGAGGAGGTGTTTGTACCATCCTATTCTTAATGAACTTTTGTTTATTGCATCTAAATGGATGATATGGAGGAAGAAATTTTCTGCAATTGTCAAACCAACATGTTTTGCCCCCGTTTGGAAGATAAAATGCATCAGAATCATTGCTGCAATAAGGATAAACCAATTTTCCTGTTGTGCTCCATCTAGACAACATAGCATATGCCGAAAAATCACTAATGGTCCACATCAAAGCTGCTCTCATCACAAAATTTTGTTTCAGAGACACATCATATGTCTCAACACCATATTCCCAAAGATGCTACAATTCAGATATCAATGATTGTAAGAATATATCAATTTTATGCTTTGGATTTGTAGGCCCTAGCACAATCACTGTCAAGAACATATGTGCCTCTTTCATACACATCCATAAAGGCAAATGATAAGGAGTAATTATGATTGAGCATGATGAATATTGCTAGCCGGATTGACCAAAAGATTAGATTCCATCTGTCGACAATCTCCACCTAACATTTTGACTTTCAACTACAAACTCATAATGGATGTCATTGAAATGTTTCCATGCCAGTGCATCTGACGGATGACTCATTATTCAATCTTTTTGTTCGTGCTCATTATGCCATCTCACGTGAGATGCAGTAACATCAGAAGCATAAAGCCTTTGAAGTCTCGGAGTTAGCGAGAAATAATACATCCAGTTCCAGGGTACTAATTTCTGTTTCATATAATGCTTTATAAGCTTAAACCTAGATTGACCATAAAATTTACACTATTGTAATTCCACATCATCTCCCCAATACAACATACATCCTAATTTGCAATAATCAATCTTTTCAACAGGCAAAACAAGACCCCTAATAAGTTTCTTCATATTGAAAAAACTATCAACCATTATATGATCAGGAGCCAATGATTCATTATACCATCCAATAAGTTTATCAAAACTACGATAAAAAATATGCACTTTAGACTTTATGTTCAATATTCGAGTAATTGAATATAAACTTTAGACTTTATGTTTAATATTCGAGCAGTTGAAAACAATTGAGTTATTGTCTCACAATTTGGCCATAATTCTTGGTCAGCTGAGCGTAGTAAGTCATTTGCATGTGAGTTTGGTTCTTCTTCAAGATTTTCTATATTTTCTTGAAAGGTATAACCGGCTGCATTATAAACCATTTTCATGTAAGGATTTTCATTTGCATCCATATTATTTTCTCTAAATCAAATCCCCCCTTCAAACTCATTTAAGTTCATTGAAGATTGTACTTCATTACCCCTTGAGCTGCTACAAATCAATGGTTTTCTATGTCGTGTCCACTCAAAATAATTATGGACAAACCCTTTTTCAGCAGATGCCCATTCACTTCATCAATAGGAAGGAAACGAATGTGTTTACACTTTTTACATGGACATATGATCTTTGGGTCATCCATATATGTAGGTTGAGAACATGTATAATGAATAAAAGCGTCAACTCCCTCAATAAACTCAGGATTAATGAAACCATCAGTTGTTAATCATCTATACATCCAAGATCTATCAACATTACTCATTTATGCAAAACTGTTAATTTCAAATAGTGATTCCATAGTTAGTATCCTTCATTTCCCCAAAGTTTACAAAACATCTAAACTTTACATAAGATCCCCTAAGTATTAACCAATTGAATTAATCCCCAAAGTTTACACCTGTGAATCAAGAAAATAAGTTATTGTTGTAACTCCTAGGCTCATGGCATTTTTCATCGATAAGCCTCACGGGAGCTACATCACAGGTCATGGGTTAAGGTTTACAGGTTAATATCAAAATTATTTATTAACTGAAGACCTTTTTTTTCTGTTTGTAATCATATATATTAGAAGATATTTCAAAGATGCACTTAAGGACGTTAAAGGGAAAAGCAACAGCTGCTTGATTTGGTATAGGAACATAAAATGAATAAATTAATTTAATAAAGATGGAATTTTTAATTGAATGGTTTAGATATTGTTATTGAAATTTAAAATTAATGTTAAAAGTTTGATATTTAACCTAAATTAATTATGTACTAGTAACAAATATAATAAGTAAAGATAAAAATATGAATAATTTGATTAATAAATTATTGCAACATATAAAAATTATCTAATATGTTTAGAAGAAAATTATTATTATATTAAAAAAATGTGTGTAAAGATTCACACATGAAAAGTAAAGAAAACCTAATTAATTCAGAGAGCATTAATGAAATAATCCATTGATAAGATTCAAATATTTGGAATTATAAGTCAAACTCATCCTATATTAATTCACTGATAAATCGAAGTTTATACCTCAAACAAGTTTCAATTGGAATTTTTATCGTTGGCAATCTTTCATCGGTAATTTGTAATTTTCTTGTAGTGCATGGACTAGTACTTGACTTTAGGGGATAAGCAATAAATAATTTGATATTTCTTTTTCTTCCAAGACATAAGTGACCGATCCAATACGAGAAAATACGCAACGAGTGAGTGTCGGGTCAGAGGGCAGCTTGCCCAGTTAAAATTGCAATAAGCATATAGTTAAAGATCGTTGTTAGCTCACAAATTGTGCTTACATATACCAAATAGCTAAGCTTAACCTAAGAAATAATCAAATAAATCAATCTACCAATAAGACAATGATATTTATCAAAATCATCAAAGAATACCCCTTCAAAGGTTAGGCGTTGATTTCGTTCAACAGGAAAAGACGTTAGCTTGCTCCCTAGTAATCATGTTTCAATAATAAGGTCAAGTGCATATTTCTGTTGGAAAAGAAATATCCCTTCCAGTCCTCAGGCAATTTCAATACCTAAAAAATACTTTCGTCTGCCTTAGGGCCTTTATATGAAAACATTGACTCAAGTACCGCTAAAACTTCCTTAGTAGTCCCGTTGTTGTCAGACAATATTAAGTCAACAACATAGACAAGGACGCTCAAAATAACATCATTCTTGTGATAAGTTAAAAGTGAATAATCAAAGTGAGATTAGAAAAACCTACAAGTCTTTAATGTAGTCGTCAATTTAGTGAACCAATTCCTAGGAGCTTGTCGTAAGTCATAAAATGATTTTTATAATTTGCACACTTTAACTAGGTTTATAGAATATTCAGGACGAGAGCAAAAATATATGTCCTCTGTTAAATCTCCATGCAAGAATTTATTGTGAACGTCCATTTGATGAAGTTCCTAATTCTTCATTGCAACAACTGTTATAAAGGCACATACTACAACATTTTGGCAACCGATACAAATGTTTTAGAAAAATTTATCTAGATGATATTTGATTTTGTAGACTTATTTGTAACTGATATCCTTTTTACATGGGAGTAAATCCTGTAAAGTCTAAGCTCCATTACATTTTGGAGCTATATTTTATTTTTTTTCATGGCATCATGCCACTAGGAATGTTGTACTGCCTCATCAAAACTTGCAAATTTATGTCCTACTGTGATCGACTTGTTCTCAAAGAAAAGTTAGCGTATCCACATAATAACCAATATGATTTATGATACCTGAGGACCAAGTTGTAGTAGATGAGTCAACAGGGGGTCATTTTGGCAGCACGCAATGTGGCAATAATAATCTTTTACCTTTTATAGAGGTCATCAAACTCAAAGTCCCAAACTAAGTGGTTCACTATCTAATGTGGATGGCATATCATATGTTGAAATCTTCCTATCATTAGTAGCGAGTGAGGTGGACATGTCACTTCTCCTTACTGTAAGGCTGGATACATACCAGTACTCACCCTTTCTTCTGGAGTCTTGGGTTGATTAACAAGCTACGACAAAGAAGCAAGTAGTGAGGTGACGCATTTCATCTTCATTAATAATAAGAGGCATGGAGCTCATGTTTATAGGAGAGGAGGATAATAAACCATCATGTTGAGATTGAAAAGGAAACTTATGTTCCAAATAAACATCCTAAGACATTAAAAATTTATTACCCTCCAAGTCATAAAAATGTCATCCCTTCTTCTTAAAAGGATAGCCCACAAAGATATTACATCTTCTTCGTAATGCAAATTCATCCTTATCACGGGCTTAGTGATAGCGTAACAAAGAAAACCAAAAGTTCGAACGAAATTAAACATAGGTTTCTTCGTAAATAAAATCTCATATGGAGTTTTCTCATTATGTATAGTTATGGGAGGTCGGTTAATTAAATACCTATTAGTTATAATACACTTACTTAAAAAATGAATAGGCAAGTTGTTTTGGAAACAAAGAGCTTGTGTAACATTCAATATATGACGATGTTCCATCTAACCATTTTATTGGTGGGTGCCAACAATTGACATTTGATGGAGAATTCCTTGTTTAGCAAAACATGTATTCAAGACCTAAAACTCTGTCCTGTTATAACTTCAAACAATTTTTATTTTGCTGTGAAATTGAATTGCAACCATGGTACAAATTTTTTTGAAAATTCTAGTGAATAATTATCTAAAATAAATCCCAAAATAAATAAATAAAACCCAAAAACTTGTGAATAATTATCTAAAATGGTCAAAAATAATAAACACCCACATTATGAGACAACATGATAAGGCACATATGAATCACAATGAATTATGCCAAAAGGTTCAACTGTTTTATTGATATTAGTAGGAAAGGCATCTCAAGTTTGTTTAACTCATAAACAAATATCACAAGTTCGTTGTTGGCGACTACTTGAACACAATTTATTACTATGAATATTAGAAAGAAATTGAATGGATGCCCAAGAAGTTGATGCTATTACGTGAAAGAGTTCATCCTATTCATCTGATATGCTCGATCCAAAGCTACAATGCTTAATAGATAGACCCTGCCATGCTGCTCACGCAAACTAATCACTTTCCTCGATCGTATTTTGGTCTTTTATCGCGCAAAATTTGTTAGAGAAAGTGACTTTGCAATTCTTCTTATTAATCAATTGGGACACAGAGATCAATTGCAATTCAAACTTAGGACATACAGAATATGTCGCAATGTCAATCCATTTTCAAAATTGACTTCCCCTTCTTTTACCTTTGTTGTTTCTTGCCCATTTGGTAACCCCACTAGAGATAGAGCAACAAGACATAAATTTGTAAGTAAAATCTCCGGTCATACGATTTGAGATTCAGATATCTAAAAGCTTGTTAGTTAATTTGTTCTTACTCGTGAAGTTCTTGATGCTAGAAGTTTTGTGAGGTTTAAGGAGATTCATAAGCATACTACATTCATCATCACTTAAGGTTGGAAATCCTCCTCGATCCGCATTACATGGCCCATTAGTACCAATAGGCTACGTTGCTTCAATAGGATGGGACTATGTTGCATTAGTAGTTGCTCCTGCTCCATGCCCTCGTTTTTCGCTGTTACCTCTACCACCACCTCTTCTTGCTCATCCTCTACATCTACTATGCTACCAATTTAGATACCTGTTGAGGAAAAAAAAGTCTTTGTCCTTGTGCCCTACCTTGTGACAATGAGTGTATGTAGGCTTATCACCTGAAGAAACAACATCGATGCCACTTTTTGAAGTCCAAGTTTTTGCAGTAGTTTAGACAATAAAGATCACAGCCTCATTATGGTCTTCTTTTTCCTGAGCCATAGACCAATTTCTTTCCTCCTAGGTTACAGTGGAAAGAACTCAATTGAGAAGTGGTAAAGGATCCAAACTCAATATATTCGACCTTACTAGTCTGGACGTTGCATTATCCAAACCCATCAAGGATACGTCGCTTTCTAGTGAGATTCAAATAATCATAGATGTTACGTATTATGCTCAAGATCGGTGTTTTGAATTTTATACTTTTACTAGTTGATATCGATTATATTAGCTAAAAAATAATATTATTTTTTTAGTAGCAAAATACTCAAATTCTCATTCATGATGATAAAACTCACTCATAAACTGAGGAGTAGAAACCCAAATCCGTAGATGCGCAAAGCGAATAGATG
>JANZLH020000129.1:3652187-3669142 GCA_026770325.2 Erythroxylum fimbriatum | reverse complement strand
TATACGAAATTAATTATTTTATTATTATTATTATTATTAATTTCCGGAGCATTTTCTCCAAAACTTCGAGACAAATTAGGTCGTCATCAATAGCTAAAACTCAAACTTGTTCAAAAGTGAGAGACATATATTTACCTATTCCGAATGTGCATGGAATAGGTAAAGACAAGGTCACATGATCTTTACCTATTCCCTCATGTCCAGGAATAGGTAATCTTAGTAATAGCTATTCCGTTAGCTTTTTGCCAACCAAACATAGTAATAATTAACAATTAAGAATAGAGGAGTAATAGAATATCTATTACCCTCTACCAAACAGGCCGTTAGGAGTTGGATAACCTACACGAAGGATAGAAAGTTATTATAGTTAAAGGGGTTTACGAAACAAAAACAAAGACAAATGAAAAAGTGAAAAATATAAAACTCGACTAGTAGTTAACGATATAAGCAAGAATATAGGGTTGACTACATAGAGGTATTTACACCCGTTCAAAAGCATGATGAAATGAGAATGGTGGTTGCCTTGGATACAAAAAATTCTTATCCATTATTTCAATTAGATATAAAGTTTGAATTTCTTTATGGAGAGCTACAAAAGAAGATATTTGTTGAACAAACTCCTAAATTTATTATATATAGGCAAGAAGGTTTACAATTTGAACGGGGCACTTTATGGTTTAAAACAAGCTTCAAGAGTTTAGTACAGTAAGATTTACGCTTATTTCCTAAAAGAGGGTTTTATTAATTGTCTGTATAAATATACCTTATATGTGAATTTTGATGATGACAAAATAATCCTAGTGTGTTTGCATGTAGATGATATGTTGTTTACAAAAAATGACGAAGATATATTGAACAATTTTAAACATTCTATGAACTTGGAATTTGATATGGTAGACATAAGATTATTACATCATTTCCTTGATCTTGAAATATCTCAAACAAAAAAAGGATTCTTGTGTGCCAATAAAAGTATATTAAAGAGATGCTTGATAAATTTGAAATAAGATGTTGCAATTTAGTAAAAAACACCAATTAAAGTAGGTTTAAAGCTTGCAAAAGAACTAAAAGCTGAAATTATAACTAGTACTCTCTATAAGCAGATCATTGGTAGTGTGATGTCCATATCAGCATTAAGACCAAACATAATGCATAATGTTACTTTAGTCAGCAGATACATGAAAAAGCCAAGGAAGAAGCATCTTTTAACAACTAATAAAATTTGTAGATATTTGAAGGGACATCAAATTATGATCCCATGAACAAGAAAGGAGATCCATGTGAATTAATTGGCTTTATTAACATTAATTTTGCAGGGAATTTAGATGATAGAAAGAGCATCATAAGATATGTTTTCTTAATTAGTTCAAGGACTATTATATGTAGCTAAAAAACGCAACATGTTATTAATCTCTCGACAACAAAAGCAAACCTGATGCTTGTAAAGTAATTTGGATGAGAAAGATACTTATAAAACTTAGAAAGGTTTATAAAACAATAGTTTAGTCATTAACTCTCTAAATATTCAATATTTTATGGAAAAACCAAGCACATTGAAG
Source organism: Erythroxylum fimbriatum (assembly GCA_026770325.2). Lineage (NCBI taxonomy): Eukaryota > Viridiplantae > Streptophyta > Magnoliopsida > Malpighiales > Erythroxylaceae > Erythroxylum > Erythroxylum fimbriatum. The sequence continues at coordinate 3,667,583 of JANZLH020000129.1, read as the reverse complement.
TTAGGTATCATTTCTTGTAGTAAATAAATAAAAGGAAGGTTTCTAGCTCTCTAAACTAAATTTATCTCTTTAGGGATGACAACGGGCCGAGTCACTCCTGGTTTAGCCTAGCTTTATGTTTTATTTTTCAATTAACAAAACGACGTTATTTTATACTTTTCCATGCCATAGCCCGGTCAACCTAGACTGAAGTTATACTGGCTCGCGCCACATTTGTCATCTCTGTATCTCTTAGTTCAATTTAAGGAAAGGAAATGTTAGTGAAGTTGAGAAGGCAATCTGATTGCATATGTGGAGTCTCATATTAATAAAATAGTTATTTAGATATTTTAGACTTAGAATATTGTTAGTTTATTATTTTTCTTGTCTTTAGCTAAGTTATTATTTATGGTTCCTATCCTGTAGAAACTAACATATTAGTTGCATTTGTTAATCTTGTTCAACCGTGTTTCTTATGTTTAGGATTTAAGTTTTTCAAACTATGTATAACCTGGATGTATTAATTAAAAGTTTCAACTCAAATTCACTTCAAGATGATCTTTCTCAGTTTCATTATTCATTTCAGTTTACAACAATGAAAAGAACTTCGATCGCAGGCCGAGGATGTCACTTTAACAGAGATGACTTTGGTTTGTCTTTGGCCTTGAAAGCATGGAAGAACAACATATAGTCGTTGGTTAACAAAGGTTAAAGTAAGAAATTAGAATTAAAAGACATTAGAAAGAAGACTAAAAATAAAGAAAAAGAGTGGATGAGGGGAAGAAATTAAGCAATAGTTGAAGGAAACTTAAAACAATAAATAAGATAAAAGCAAAGAACTAAAGAAAAAAAAGTGTGTAGATAGAAAAATAAAAGCTTAATACAAAGAAAAAGGGAAAATACTAATAGAGATTAATTTAGAGAGAAAGAGTAAAGAAAAGACAAAGATTAGTTAGTATAACAGACATTGGTAACAAATATCAAGTATAAGTAGATAAAAAGATGAAAGAGAATAAACAGTTTAAATTTTGTATTTAAATTAATATTTAATGACACAGAAACTAGTAATTTAAATTTTATTCAATTTTAGTGATATAAAATATAATATGTGTTTGTAAACATTTTCTCATAAGGCAATTTGTGTCATATTAACTTTCATGTCATAGACTACTTAAGCACGTAAAACTATTAGGCTCAATCCACGTAATTTCCCAAAAACAAAGCTAAAAAGATCAAAAACCCAACTTTGACACAAATTTTGGTCGGTCATTATACACTACAAAACATTATGAACAATGGTGCCATATAGAGTTCCCCTAAAGATGGCCACAGATGCAGCCAGCTCCCAAACAAAGCTAATGTAGGACAGCTAGTAATGGAACTAATAATCTCATCTGTGTTAGTGTCCCATCACAACCTCGTCGAAATTCCAATCCCTCACAAGATCCCTCCTCACAGCGCGGCTTCGTACCAAACGTGGGGGTCCAGTCATTTCATCACTCTTTGGATTAGTTGGATGTGGAGTCACCTTCGATGTCGATGCAAACGAAGAGTGTGCCCTGGCAGGAGGAAGACATGCTCTAATAGCTATGCAGTTAGCAATAGCATTGCATCTACCTTCGTTGTCTGAACTTGAAACAGAGTAGCTCCTAAAGGAGTGCGACGGACTTTCCACGCTGTGGCATACTAGACATGTTAGACTCATAATTGATCCTTCAACTAATTCTGCATACGAGAAGCCTTCTCTGAAACAAAAGCAAGAAAACAAACAAAGATCGATCAACAGAAATGCCCATGCTACCACTTGATAACATTGAAATGAACCATGGATCAACTACAACCACATGTTTATTCTCATTTGTGCCGCGATTAGTGAAATGTACAACCTATATCCGAAAAACCAAATGTCAGGTTCAAGACCAGCCATGAATTGATTAACCCATCAGGATAAGTGGATAACAGGAGAACCACGGCTGCTCCTCTTTCCCTTACCATGGGCCCACGAGGTTGGTATGCAATCTTTCTTCGTAGGTTGTGGGGTGGTTGGAGGTGGGAGGTGTAGATACTGGAGCGTTCTATGCAATTTGACCTAATGGGGAGAGGTCAATTCCCCACCAAGTCTGCATCATGATAACAATCTAGATAGTATACTGGAATGTTCTATGCAATTTGACCTCATAGGGAGAGGTCAATTCCTGATCAAGGCTGCATCATGATAACAATCAAGATAGTTTCCCCAGACACGCCCAAAAAAGTTAAACTTGTAGTGAGATGATTTCACTGAGCTGGGGAAAATAGTAAGCAACGCAATGACATGTCCAAGCTGCCTTGCACTCCAAATGTAGGAACAGAACAAATCCACAAAATGATATCCCACGGGTCATATTCTAAGAGAATATACAAGAATGCATTACACTTTCTCGACCATCTAGTGCTTGTACATATGGTATTTGCATCCAATATAGTGCTTTATGAATATATAAAACAGATGGTTGTTTTTAATGCAAGGCAAGCAAATATACCTCAATATCCAAAAATTGAGTTTAAATTAACAGACATTCTTGCATGCAGGATAGACCCAAAAAAAAATAAAAGAAAGAAAGCCACAGAGATAAAGATAAGCCTGGATGGTTTATGTAATAATATTAACATTTATTTTTGAGTATTTAAAGAGGGTTCCCTCCATACATTGACCAATAACTTAATACTCAACTGGTACTAGATAGAAACATGCCATCTTGGTACTGTACGATTAATTGCTTATCTTCCTTTCAGAAGTAACTGGAGTTTACTTCACCAGCTAAAGGAATGCACCGACGACATAATGTTTAGCCAGTTGCGCTAAACCATTGTTTTTACTTAGCATGTCCAAGTTTGTCCATGAGCATTCCATGTGTGCATCTTAAATCCATCATTTGTTCAAAAGACAGGTGTGAAGTATTAACCAGAATAAGGGTTTGGAGATCAAAGGTATGCAGATTACAGATTCCAATCACAGTATGCTCAGTTCCGTCAAATACCAACCATGTTTAAACAAAGGTTATAAACCTAGGCCTATGTCTGACGAAACTACATGACTTAAAAGCTCTAGATTAGTTTTCTTCTTTTTTTTGGTTAAATCAACAATGAAGCACATCAAATAAACCTGCAAGTGGTCTTTATCATATAACTGATGCAAAATTGTAGTACGAGACGGAAAAATGCCTATTTCAATGAGCAGTAAACAAGTTTATCCATTCGAAGACCAATTCCAACCTCCTCCTACAATAAGAGTACATACTAAAGGGAACAACCACAGGAGGATTTGTTTCTAAAACAATACAACCAGAGAAATAAGACATTCAAGAATCCTTATTTCTGACTCCAGCAACAGAAGCTGAGATGTTTAAACCTAGTCAATGGAACACCCCAACATTATCAAGACGTAGAGAAATTGGTGATATCCTGATACATGTATATATATAGAATAGATAGATTCAGCAAAAGCGAGCATCCAGCTACAGAAGTCCAAAACAAAATTAATAAGCGACAATAATTTTAGAACTCACGTTACTATCTCAGAGAGTATGCAAAGATGCAGTGAGGGACAAAGTGATATGCAGACAAATCACCAGGCGAAAAAGAATTGATAATCAAAATTGAAGCCCCATAGCAATCATGCAAACCCGACCACCTTACAAAGTATAGAAATCCACGTTAAAAAGGGAAAAGAAAAAATAGGATCCCGCAATTTAGTCGTCAGAAATTTAATGAAAGAGAAATCTCGACCCCCAAATCCCCCTCCAAATCGTAAATTTATAAATGCCCAGCGTCACTCAAGAGCTCAAGAAAAAAGGCCCATTTTTCCTCGTGCCCATCAACACCGAAGGACCAACAATCAGACAGACACGTATGCTACAAATCCAAAGATCTGAAAAGGGCAATGACATGAATTGAAACAGGGAAGTGATTAAGAGATATCCCAGGAAAATACCCACCTCTCCTAAACTGGCTCCGGTTTTCAACTTTTGGCTCCGGTTTTCAGTCGTGAGCACAGATGTCGCGTGATTTTGAGAGGGAGAATATATATACCCAAACGCGCGTTGAACGAAATGGGAAAGACAAATGAAGCTCTTGACGACAGGTGGGGCGGCGACCGTTGAGCAAAAAAATGTTTGGGTGGTCTGTAGATGTATTCAGTGCAGAAAGGAGTACGTATGGGAGGCGGGAGGCGGGAGGCGGGTTGAAGAAGACAAATAATTGAAACCCAAATGAAAATATGACCAAGTAGTTTTAATTTTTCACCAACACTTCCACGACGTTTACTTCATAAAGACGTCGTTAGATGTATTTTCCCACGTTTTAATAATAAAACGTCTCAATTACTTCCTGCATTCCTCGACGTCTGAGTCCAACGTCGAAAAAAACTCTCACATTTCCTGACGTTTTGAAAACGTCAGGAAAGGTTAGAGTTTTTGCGACGTTTCACCAGTGAAACGTCGCAGAATCTATTATTTTTTTGTAGTGGGAACATGATTTTCCGTCGATAATTTCTAACAGTTCTATTTTCGTCGATAATTATCCATGGCTAATAACTAATTTTCTTGTAGTGTAAGATATAGTTGGTTATTGTTGATCTAGAAAAGAATGGTTGCTTTAGTTGTATAATTTGTTAAATTTGTAATACAAATAGTGAACAAAAAAGAAAGGGTCACTACTCACTCTTGTTGTATAATTCAATATAGAGTAAATGATATTTAAAATTTTATACATATTTTCTTTCTTGAATTTGAGTTGGTGAAGCTTAATTATGAGTGTCCTTACCAAAAAAGATAAAAATCTCAAGGCTCCTTGGAGTTCTTTTGATACCATTTAGTATTAAAAAATAGCAATTAATCAATAATTAATCTAACTTACCAACTTTATTTAGGATTGTAAAAAATTATTACATAATAAAAGTTAGTTACTAGGTTTTTGTCGGCCTAATCTTCCCAAACCAGAACAAGTCAATCATAGACAGAGCTTAAATCATTAGCTTTCTAGATCGTTATCCCATATGGGTATGCTAGGCCCAATCTGTTTTTTTTTAAAGGTATAATTAACTTTAAATTATTATAATTAAATTCAAATCAAACTAAAAACCAGTAGGTTTCGAATTTTTTAAAAGATTTAATTGTTGAAATTTAATTAAAAATTTAATCAACTGAAGTTTTATTTATTAACATTCATGGAAACAAGTTTTATATATTACTAAATCTGTCATAAAATTAAATGTTTGAACTAGAATTTGATAAATTAATTTATTACAAATCTTTAAACTAATTTAAAGGTCGAAAATTGAATAAAATTCTTTAAAAATAATAAAAATAAAATCGAATTGCGTAGAATTAAGTGTCTTTACTCTTTATAGTACTTGTAGCCACTGATTAAATAAGGATTCATAATTCCGACATAATATAATTACGATAATAAGTATCGTGAGCAATAAATAATGGAGTTTGAATATTTTATTAAGTAATCGTTTCACCACAATACCTTAAGTTGTTGTATGAGGTCAATTTAATTAGTTTTATATATTTACTAACACACCCCCTCAAGTAAAAGTTCTTTGGGCTTGAAACTTGCACAAGCCCACTCTACCTTGTGCTGAATAGTAGGTGGATGGTAGGATTTGAACTCATGACCACTTGATCATAAAGGCTCTGATATCATGTTAAGTAACCGTTTCACAAGTAACTTAATTGATTTTATATATTCACTTACACATTTAAGTTTAGTGAATGGAGCATTTTGCGGACTTCAGTGAGTGAGATGATCCTTTCAGGGCAGTTAACGTTTAACAATGTTAGTACATGAACTACTACACTGTGTAGCGTAGGCCTGGAACAGGTGTTCTACTTCTGCATTAGTAACTCGTAAACGAGGAAGACTAATGCAGTTATGGTCCCCAATCTTTTTATTCAATAATAGGCCTACACTGACACACATGGACGCATGGGGATTGGGCGTTCTATCTTTCTGCAGAGAAGCGAAGATAAAAGAGAGTGGGGGTAGAGACTAGAGGGTAGGGAAGAGAAACAGAAACTAAGGAACTCTCTCTCATTACAATACAGGACAGGGACCCGAAAACACTTGGACGAATGTGGGAGAGTTGGGACTTGGGACAGCTACGTCCACCCTACTACACACTCCACTTACTGGTCCTGAAACTCTACGCCATCCCCTATGATTCTTTGTCTCTGCTCCATATATGTAGATTCTTTGTCGTTCTTCTTTGTACTGACACGGTCTGTAACTTTAGGTTAGTGTCCCCAAATCATCAATACCAATATACATCTATCTTGTCCAAGCACAGAACAATTTGAAACAGGAGCAGTGTCACTTCGATGAAAAACTTCCGGCCATGTGAATGATGTCCAACAGTACTTTTTCGTGACAAAATAGGATGTTTCATCCAACCTACGTCACATGCTCCTAGCAAGTTGAGTGTGTGAGGTGTGCTTTGTTACAATTTAGTAAAAATTTTACTCGCTCTAAAAATATTTAACTTAATTTATAATAGCTTGATCCAATTTACTTATTTAAAATTTGGTGATTTTAAGTCTCTATATATAATGCAAGATTGTGGGAGCAGTGTTTGATTTATGAAAACCTAGTTCGGTTAATTTATTAAGAATTGAAGTTAAGTGTAATTGTCACATCCGTATATGGGTTTACCGGAAACAGCCTCTCTATTAGGTAAGGGTAAGGCTGCGTACTATTAGACCTCTCGAGACTTCATTTTATTGCAAAACTTCAAACTGGGTGTGATGAAAATTAGACTTATAAAAGGGAAACGTCTTAAAATTAATACATATTACTACTATTATTAACAAAAAAATTGAAACTTCTTGTATATTAGCACATTGTGCTCTTATTAATTTGAGTGTAAAAGTATTTTTATTGACTATTTATATGTTCAGATTTGCAGACGTAAGTATAGGATAAACTTATCTTAGTTTCAGTCTACGTCAACACTCAAATTAAATTTACTTTTGTTACAGAGAAAACCATGTGAATCTACCATGACCTATACCAGCAAGTAATCACACTATTCAGGGGGACCTTAATTAACCTCAGAATTCCTATAGAAGCACATTGGCATTCTCCATGCATGTCGTCAGTCTGTCACTATCATATTGTCATTTACCCTATTTACCTTATCTGCTAGCTTGCAGATGGTAATTACTTGTGAACCTGGAAAACGTAGGGCTGCAAGTATACAGCTATAAGAAAAAAGAAGAACAGAAAGTTGTTGATGTGCTGTAGTTGTAGAGAATCTGACACAATATTAAGAAAGGAGGCTTGCATTTTCCTTACGTCATATACAATACATGATATATATAATTATTTATAAATTGCATTTTTTAATTAAAAAAAAGAAACCATGGTATATGTTTAAAGATGTCTCGACCCTCAACATTTCACAGGCCAATTGGTCCTCCTCCACCGGCAGACTTGAAGGTCTGTTAGCTCAAGCTAGCAATGCAAATTGATTAGCACATGTGCTAGTCACCAGGTTTTTTTTCAGTTCATAAAAAACTTACTAGCACATGTAATATTTGTTAATTACATAGAAGATGCTAATTATTTAACTGGATTTCCTAAGATATATATATAGAATTGATATTATAGTTTGAATTTTTAAATTAATTAAATAATCAATTCAATCAATTTTGACTTTATTTTATACAAATTTAAATTGGACTTTGAACCTGTTCGTTATTGTTGAAAGACCTAACTTACCTCCAAAAGCTAGCTTGAGAAGGGAGGTTTGCACACTATTATAAATGGCTGAATATACTCCCACTTGTCCGATGTGAGATTCTTGACACACCTCTCTCATCCCAAAGTAAGGCTAGATATTTGCTGGATATATTAGACAAAGAGACAGAATCGGACACTACCTTAAATCATCAAAACAAACGAGCTTTAATACATTAACATTAACCATTTTAATATTTAATTATTATCAGTAATAAAAATACATTAACATTAACCATTAAAATTTTTTTAGAAAAATACAAAATCATAATTAAAAATTAAAAACTGAAAAAAAAACAGTAAAACAGTACAACCTTAACATCTGCAAATAGTGAGAAGCGATGGTTATTTTTTATTCGTAAATTGTTGTCTCTCTCGCTGTCGCAACATCCGTAAAGACTCGAGTTCAGGCCATTTTTCATATCATCTATTAGTATGAGTTTATTCTTATTTCACATTCTCATGTACAGTTGTGTAAGAGAGCTGGACCGGTTTTGAATGTCAGGATTGCTATACATGTCAAACATATATAGAGGTGTACCTAATTGGGATTTTTTTTTGGGTAAATACCTATTTGGGATTTTGCCATGGACAAAGATGAAAAACCCCACGGATACTTTTCAATTAATTTTTCTTTAGTATAAATGGGTTTAATTTTAGAATTGCAAGAACACACTACAATAAAGTAGACATTTAGTTACTTTTTTTTAGTGACGTTTCAAAAATTGTCGCTAAAAGCGACCATATTGTGATGGTGACAATTTTAAAATCGTCATTAAAACTAAGCATTTAGCGATTAATTATAAAAGCATCACAAAAAGATCAACATTTGATGACAAAACATTGGGTGATAATTTTAAACATTCGTCATTAAATGAACTTTTTGTTACGCTTTTCAAAAATCGTCACCATAATTTGGTGACCAATTTCCGAAATCATCACCAAAAGGTTCACATTTGGTGACGATTATGTAAAATCGTCACTAAAGAGACGTTTGGTGACTATTTTCAAAAATTGCCTCCAAAAGTTCATCGAAATAGTTACGTGTTTTTTGTTACGTTTTTCACATTGTCGCTGAAAGTAATCATTTGGTGACGATATTTGAGAAGCGTCACCAAAGGATCAACATTTGATAACGAATTTTGTTTTGATCGTCACTAAATGGTCCACATTCAGTGACGATTTTTGAAAATCGTCACCAAAGGCTCTACAGTAATTTTCAACACATTTTGTGACCATTTGCCAAAATCGTCACCAAAGGGTTCACATTTTTCGAAATTATTAAACTAACATTTTTATAATATATCATAGTTAAGATATGTTTTATTGGAGATTTGTTTTGAATGTTTACAACGTATTGTTGGTAAAACACACACAACATAATTTTAAGTGTTAAACAATAGTATTAATTAATCATTAATATTTACTAACAGCGCAAAAATTAGTTATAAAAATTTTAATATTTGTATAAGTATAATAATATGATATATGAAGTAGTACGAACTTTGAATTAGAAGGTTAACAATTCTTACAGTCATAGAACAAGAATAATAACAGTCCACACTCAATAGTACACAGCCTGACCCGTAACTAGTTGAGAGGTTGTTTGACATATTCTTACAGATACAACAATAAATCAACTTTAAAGTTGAGTCCAATTGATTTGATCGATAAATGACAATGATATAATTATTTTTTTTGGATTCCAATTGACATGAGAGTTAGTAAAGGTAAACGAGTCCCCGATGTTTAGATTCTCGAGAAGGGTCCTTGCATGTTAAAAGACACCAAATTGAAACAGTGATAGTTCTTCTCTCAGTGTAGGGTTTTTCATACCCTCTTGCAATAGCGTTTCCGCTATAGCTAAAGTTTTAGAGGATATAGTGAATGAGTTGCCAGATTTAGTATAGAAGACAAGTTCTCTCGATGAACTGCCAGTATGAAATGGTTTACCTAAAACACAATTAGTATAGAACTTAGATATTGTCAGATTAGTAAACCGTTAAACGAACCAAAATTGGAGTGACATGTCTACGTGAATGACCAGACGAAGTCTGTAAAATTGACGAATTTTCCAAAACAATCGATTTCTCTAATCCTTTACGAACCGTTGTGACATTGCTCCCTCCTCCAGGGACATACATGTCATCTTCGAGATTCAAGGAAGCTTAAAACAACATGTAGTATATACCATCAAATGTGAATATATATAATAGTTTCATAAAAGAAAATGAGATGTACATAATAAGGAAAGTGACGTTGTTTGGATGATACTAAACACCTTGAAGTAGAAGTTCGACCATGGAAGACAAACGATCATTAATGTATAAAGGGGAGATTTTTTCTGCATTATTTATTTCTTCAGTAGGGACAATTTTACCATATTCCTCCCAACAGAATGAATTAGTGCCATCCGGAACTAGTCGACATTCCTTGATTAATAATGTTAAGAGGTATATTCTGCAAATGTCGATTTAGAATAAAATGATGATACGTTCAACTCCAATTTCGATGATAAGTGAAAGTAGTCCAGTTTAGCACTTATAAATCTTCAATGTGCCTGATGATATGAAAGTTACCCTTACTAAAATTTCAGAAATCTATTATGTAGTTTGTATCATATGCAAAATTTATAATTTAAAGTATAATAGATATGACTATATTCTTGATGTAATATAGTATTATCTATATTGGGCTATATTACTATTAATGGAATTGAATAAAAGTAAAATACTCTTGAAGACCTTTCATCAAATAGCTACGAAACTTTGATGAGGGAAGCGTTAAAGGTCATTGGGAAGAAGCCAACCCATATACAAATAACAAAGTCAGACAGTAAATCATCTTCAAAACACAACCATAAACACAACCCATACATCAAATGCATAATTAAGAACTCACAATAAACACCTAAAGGTATAAGTTAAACTTATCATAACTTCGTTAATGAAAATAAAACAAAGGAACAATACCGATTTAGTTAATGATGGTTCTTTGACGGTGATGACCACAATATAGAACCCAAATAAATGAGAGGAGATAGTGGTTTGCGGGATGGAGGATTTTGAAAATTGTTGACGGCTTGAATGAGAATGGAGGAGCCTTTTATTGTGCTTGTGATTGAAAACCTAATACAAAATGAACGACGTCATTTTTCTTGTTTAGGTAAACGATGTCGTTTCTTATTTATTGTAGTTGTTTGGAAGTACTATTTATTAATTTGCTACGATCTATTGTATTTGGTCGACAAATGTCAGATGTAGCGACTAATACATGGTTCGACTAATAAGGTTAATGGTAGATGAAGGAAACAAGAATGATGTTGTCATAGTCACTAAACATTGATTCATTTGGTAATAATGAAATGTAGTTTGCATTTCCTATTAATTCAACTAATAACAAAAATAAGATACTATTTTAAAAAAAATTCCAATTTAATTTTTTGATCTACCAAATTAAAATTAAAGATTAGTCATTCCCAAAAAGTAAGCAAATAAAGAACAATTGCATATATAAGTGAGAAGATAAAATTTTCATTTTGTATGATGTATTAAGAATACCTCATATATATTAATCAGTTAAGAATATTAAGAAAGTAAAGAGATTGCTTCGGTTTTGGCAACGATGTGGAAATTTGGTAGCAAATTATCTACCACTTACGACTAAGTGTGGTGGTTAGTCACGGAAATGGTCTTCTGCAACTAAACGTACTCCTTCGCAAAAACCCTAAGGTATTTAAATTAGATGTATCTTTTCATACAAATAATAAGGTTAATGGTAGATTAAGGGCTAAAGGGTATATGTTGTCATGTTAGTGATGAATTTCGTAAAAATGAAATGTGGTTTGCATTCCTTATTAATTCAACTAATAACAAAAAGAAGACACTAATTTTTAAAAATTTTCCAATTTTATTTTTTATCTACCAAATTAAAATTAAATATTAGTAATTCCCAAAAATGAACAAATCAAGAACAATTGCATATATAAGTGCAGAAGACAAATTTTTCATTTTGTCATTTGTAATAGGAATAGCTCATATATATTAATCAATTAAGAAAACTAAGAATGTAAAGAAAATGCTTGGGTTTTGACGCCGTTGTGTATAACTGGTTGCGAATTGTCTACCATTGGCGACCATAGTTTTGATTGTCGCAAAAAGGTGAACAGGTTAAAAAAATATGTGGGACAACGTCATCCCTAAGACGAATTCGTTTTGCCCGCGTTTGTTTTAACAAACTCAGGAGCTTTTCCCTCCCTCCTATGTTCACTGAAACTTTGCTATTGAAGCTCAACTGGCCCTCTTCTCTTCATCTGCATTCTATCCTCCTTGTTTTGTATCTCAAATATTGTACACTTCATCTGCCTTCTCACCTTCTGTTTGTTCTTCAACCCTCTTCGAGTTCTCCCACCGCTTCCCATAATCGAAGGTGAGTTCAGTTGTTTATGTCATTTGTTAACCAATATGAAACCACTAACTGTGTTCATCTTTTTTTGTGTTTCATGTTCAATTTTTACATTACTTGGTGATTGTGTATAGGTTTTTTTTGTAGATTCTGTCTTCCTCTGTTTGATTGAAGCCAAAATTGAAGAATTTGTATAGCATCTTTAGGTATATTCTCCTTGCCCACCACATGTTCGACAAAAGCCCTTTGTTGTATATTGTTAGACTCCTTATGCTATGGTTTACATATTCCTTGTCAAGGTTTGAAGGAAGCTCTTCATGATACAGAAGATTGTTCTGTACCTAAAATTGTCTGGAGTTGCAATCTTCTCTATTCTTATTCTCCCTACAGTCTGTGATTGCTTTCAGTGCTTCCTTTAGCCATTTACCATGATTGTAGAACTAGGAATGACCTCAAAATGAGCCCTGAAAGCTTATGATCTCAGTTCATTTCTAAAAGAATTTGAACCTCTTAGAAAATGAGTTATCTTCTTTTATTGTATAGGTGGATGGATAAGAGTTGGATGTCTCATCGAAAATGGTTAATTGAATAAGTAGAAGGAGTTAAGATTTTCATGCAATTTGTAAAAAATCAAATGGTGATGAGTGTAGTATTTGTTGTCCATACATCAATTGCTTAAATGTCGACTTCCAAAGTCAAGATGTGGTATATAATCACTTGCTAATCCGAGGCATAGATAAATTCTACACTCCATGGCTTTGTCATGGTGAACGTAAGGAAGTATGCTGTAGTTGAAGTGGGGATACATGTTATGATGACAGTTACAATAATGATGTAGATGATTGTGATGTGAATGATGATGGTGATGATGGGATTGACGAGATGTTAGACAATTGTCGGAATTATATGGAGACTATGAATAAAACAAGAAAGCCTAACATAAATGGTAGTATTACAGAAGATAATTTTGGGAAGTTATTAAAAGTTGCTCAAGAACAATTATATCCAGGGTGCTCTAATTTCTCACAACTATCATTTGTTGTGAAGTTGTTGCATTTGAAGGTTTATAATAAATAGAGTAATAAATCCTTTGACATGTTAATTAACTTAATGAACGATGCGTTACCTATTAGACACAAGTTGTCAAAATCTTACTATGATGCAAATAAACTGTTAAGGGACCTTAGATTGGGAAGAAATTGTTAAGGGATCTTACATTGGGATATATTTCAATTCATGCTTGTAAGCATGATTGTGTACTTTTTTGGAAGGAAAGTAAAGATCTTCAGAGTGTCCTATTTGTAATACATCAAGGTGGCAGATGGATGATGGGAGAGGGAAAAAGATACTGAATAAAATCCTTTGATACTTTCCTATTAAACCACGATTACAAAGACTTTTTATGTCAAACAAAATAGCTATAGATATCAGGTGGCATAAAGAGAAACACATTGATGATAACATCATGCGTCATCCAGCAGACTCAGTGGCATGAAAAGAGCTTAATAGAAAGTTTTCATGGTTTGGAAAAGATTGTCGTAATGTTCGACTTGGATTGGCCTCAGATGGATTTAATCCTTACGATAATATGAGTAATTCATATAGCATATGGCCGGTGATTCTAGTCCCATACAATTTACCTCCTTTGAAGTATATGAAGGATCCTATTATGTTGTTGTCTTTGCTTATTCTAGACCTACTACTCCTAGTAAGGACATCGGTGTATACATGCAACCATTAATTGATGACTTAAACGATCTATGAGAATTTGGATTACAAACTTTTGATGTTGTTGAAGGCGAAACATTTATAATGCATGTTGTTGTTTTGTGGACTATAAACGCTTTCCCAACTTATGAGGATTTGTTTGGGTGGAGAATTAAAGGATATATGGCTTATCCTATGTGTAACCGTCAAACATATTTAAAAAGGATACAAAGTAAAATATGTTATATAGTTCATCGTCATTATTTGTAAATGGGTATAGATGGCGAAGAAGTAAACAATTTAATGGCACAGTGGAGTTGGGTGAAGCTCCGACGCAGTTGTCCTGTGTGATATTGTTTACCAGCTATCACATTTGTGTGACATTACACCTAGCAAATGCCTAAGTAATAAAAAGCAAAAGAGAAATGATGTCGAACTGAATTGGACAAAAAAAGCATATTTTTCAACTTGTCATATTGGAAGGAATTACTGTTGGGGCACAATCTTGATGTCATGCATATTGAGAAAAACATTTATGAGTCCATTTTAAGGAGTATCATAGGAATTGATGGGAAATCCAAAGACACAATTAAGGCTATACTTGTCTTGGAAGACATGAATATTAGAAAGGACTTGCATTTGAAAAAAAAAGATGATGGCTCATACGTTATTCCCCCTGCTTGTTACAATATATCAAAAAATGAGAAACAATCATTTTGTTAGTTCCTCCAATCAGTCAAATTTCCTGATGGGTATGCATCAAATATAGGTCATTGTGTGAATGTTAAAGAGGGAAAAGTGTCAGGGTTGAAAAGTCATAGTTGTCATGTACTTTTGCAACAATTACTTCCTATTGAAATACGTGGGTGTTTGCCGAAAGATGTGCCCGTTACTTTCGGTCAATTGGGAGAGTTTTTCAAACAATTATGTTGCAAGGCATTTAAAGTTGAAGAGCTTGATAAAATGGAAAAAGGACATAGCATTGATTCTATGTAAGCTTGAACTATTATTCCCCCCATTGTTTTTTTTATGTTATAGTTCATTTGGCAATTCACTTACCATATGAAACAAAACTTTATGGACTGGTTCAATTTCAATGGATGATTCTGATTGAAAGGTAATTCATATTAAATTCAACAAGTTTTTTCTATGTTATTTGTTTGTAATAAATCCTAAGTTTATAATTGTTTATGTTCAGGTTTTTATGCTCTCTTAAGTGTTATGTACGTAATAGAGCTCGACCAGATGGGTCTATTACAGAGGCTTATATAGCAAATGAGTGCTTGACTTTTTTGTTCAATGTACTTATCTGATGTGGAGACAAGATTTAATAAACTATAACATAACTTTGATTTCCATGACGACAGTGGGTTGTCTATTTTCTCCCAAAAAGTTAGGCCACTTGGTGTGGGTAAATATATGGAGTTAACTAAAGACGAATTTGAAATCGCTCATTGGTATATTTTGAACAATTGCGAGAAAGTCGATACATACATGGAGTACGTATATTCCTTTTCATTCAAG
>JANZLH020000129.1:3542159-3556934 GCA_026770325.2 Erythroxylum fimbriatum | reverse complement strand
GGATCCTGGGGTTCGGGAAGTCCCGGTAACAAAAAAGTTTTGTTTTCCGCACTTGGTACATGTGATGTACCTCCCGGAATTTTCCTACAGTATTTATATGAGACTTACATAAATGGATGATTGAGATTCAATAGGACAGAATATGAGATAGAGGATCCATCCCCCTTTTAATCTAAATAAAATAAAAAAAGATCCTCACAAATTTACAATATAAATTTTAAAAACATATTTTTATTATTAAAAAAGCTATCTAATAACATAATTGGAGAATCTAAAAGATTGTATTAATTTATAACACTCTAAACATGTAAAGAAAAAAACTAAAGTTAAAAGAGATTTATCCTATTTTGCTGTTTACGAGAGTCAAGAATAATTTGAGCCTTATTTTTCTTCATTTTGTTCTTTAAAAGAATCAAAAGTAGACCCATTTTTGCCTCTTTGTATTCTTTATGAAAGTCTAGAGTAGGTTTTATTTTATTGTTTATGAGGGTGAGCTCTAGATAGGTGTCCTTCTTGTCCTTGTCCACAGCTAGGCTTAGGTAGAACTTTATATATATTATTATTATTATTATAAATATTTTTTAAAAGGCAATAATTTTATAGATTATAAGATAATGACTTTATACCAATTCACTCACTTTACTTTTTTTTTCTCTATTCATATAAGGTTTTAAGTTTACATTAATTAAAGTTTGAATATAAAAAGTTATACGATCAAGGAATAGTTAATTAAGAAATTAATTAACAAAAATAAATTAAATTTAATTTATCATATGTTAGAAGAAAATTAATTAATAACATTTTGATAAATGTGAGACTAAAATTTTCCTTTTTCTCAATATAGAATCAGATTAAAATTTTGTCAAAAATTATTAACATTATTTTGTTTGTATATCTAAATCTAATATTATATTAGTAAGAATCATTTTTTTAATATTATTTATAATACTTTAGATTAATTAAACTCACTTTACAAAAAAGAGCCAGCTAACGTTTTTATGGGCATGCAATTTTGAGGTGGGATCTCACAATTGATTTCTTGCGATTAATAGAATAAAACGAGTACAACAACATAATTATTAATTAATTACCTTATAGATATTTGCCAACGACGAGTCAGGGCAGATCTCGGGCCGGCCCGAGGAGCCTGACGGAACCTGAGATAACCTGACCTGAGTTCGATCCCACCCAAAAAATATTTAAATTGAAAATGCAAAACTTTGTCATTTTGTTTATAAAAGTTAGGCTTTGAGATTAGGCAGATGGAGTTTGAGCCGGACCCGGGATGAGCCAGATCCTGTTACTTTTTGCTTATAACAAACGAGCCTCGGCCTAGGCAGGCAGGCCCTGAACCTGTTGCCATCCCTTCGTTAAAAAACGTTAGGCTTTGTTGGGCTCTCATTCGACTCTGGTTTTTCTACCGATTCCTGGAAAGGGAGAGAAGAGGAAGAAGCAGGAGAAACGAGAACAAAATGGCGAGAGGCACAGAAGAAGAGCAGTTTAGTGAGATAGAAGGAGATGGTTGCTATTTTGTTTGGGATGAATCCACTCAGCTCTACTTCCATTCCAGGTCTGTTTTGTGATGAACCCTCCGTCTAAACCTTCTTCGATAATCATATTTGTATCTGAATTTTATGATGGCTATTCGTCCTTTTTGTCTTTTTCTGGGTAATTTACCGTGCCTTCTTTCGCATCGCATCAACGGGAAACGAAAGTTTGAATTTTTATTATTTATTTTGTTCTTGGGCCTTTGAGTATTCTGTTAATTCTGTTGGACTGACGAATTTTACGTTCAAATTTGTTGCAGTAGTGGATTTTACCATGATCCCATCGCTGGTTGGTACTATAGTTCTAGAGATGGATGCTATTACAAGTTTGAGAATGGGAGCTATGTGCTTTTGGAATCTGACAGGGTACTATTCAACTTGAGTAGGTTGTTCTTTTTATGTTCTGTTGCTATAAAATTTAGGGCAAGACTTTCTTTGACAGGTACACGTATACGAAGATATTCCTGATAATACTGTTCAAGATGAGCACCTCAATCATTTAGATTGCAGTAGCAAGGAGAATTTCTCTCCATTGCAGGCAGATGAATCTGACGCTGAAGTCACTGCTAGTGGAAGAGCTCAAGGTTTGTCATTATATCATTTGGGGGAAAAGTTTATATATCTTCATCGCCAAATAGATAGGTTTAAACTAAAACATTATACGACTAATGATAGTTCGTGAAAGACGATGAATGTATATATCCGGACCAGCTCAATCCATAAAGTTAACCTTCATGTTTAATGCCGGTAGTAAATGGTGATTTATAATAAGTTATGAACTTTACTTTAACATGAAGATATCCGCTATGACATTCCTCCTCCACCCTGCACTTCTGAAGGAAAAAAAAAAAAGAAAACACATTACATGTCTCTTTACTGCTCTTACAATATTATGTTCCTGTAGTATCAGGGAATATCTTGTAGAATCTGAGAATGATCCTAGTTTCAATTTTTTTCCCACTTTTCAAAGCAATTCATGTTAAATACTTTTAATGTAGCATTGACAGGAAACGTGGAATGCACCAGTGGCAATCAGCCAGTTGAAAATCCTCCTCCACCTTCTGACTGGTATACAACTTCTTACTTTTCAATTATATAACATATGGCGTTTTTTGATAACCACATATATTGACTCAGGTTAGAAGAAACACTTATCAACATTTTTCTGTCTCGTTCTAAACAAGCAGCCAGTGTTCCCGATGGTTCAACTGCCCCTTTAGAAGTGGATGGAGCTAATAGCTATGAGCTTGGAGCTGATGGTTTGTCATGAATTACTTTGACCTACTTTTCTAGGTTCAGGTTGAATTTGCTTATTCTGGGCATTGATAGCTTTTATTTGAAGATGCAGCAAATGATGATTATACTGTGCTGGAAAGACATGAAAGTGGTAGAATGAGAGAAGGCGATGCTGTATTAACTGATATGGGTGGATGTTATGTGGATGAAGGTCTGGTCGATTGCTTGCCAGTTTGAAATTTGTTTGCCACAGAATTTATATTTTTCTGTGTTTTATTTCTTCTTCATACTTGTTCCTTTAACTTGGCCTTTAATTATTAGATTTCATGAGCAATCCTACCCTGCTTAAATATGAACAACTTAATTGCCTTTCAGAAGATTCACGTTAAGGACTCTGTTGCATGAATCTTCTCAATTCAGTTTGATATCCGTCTAAGTATCATATGCTATCCTGCTCCAGAACTCTCAAAGGAAGAAGAAAATTGGCGAGCTCAGTATGGTCAAGTAATTCAATCTGCAGAAACAAGCCTACAAAATTTCCCTGCAGTGGATCTATGGGACTGGGAAATGGTCAGTGAGAACATAAAGGGTGGAAAAGATAAGATGAGTAAACTGGTGGGCCGGCTGGTTAAACGGTCTGCTAGG
The DNA here is from genome assembly GCA_026770325.2 of Erythroxylum fimbriatum. Taxonomy (NCBI): domain Eukaryota; kingdom Viridiplantae; phylum Streptophyta; class Magnoliopsida; order Malpighiales; family Erythroxylaceae; genus Erythroxylum; species Erythroxylum fimbriatum. The sequence continues at coordinate 3,553,506 of JANZLH020000129.1, read as the reverse complement.
CTACATCCTTCAGTGGCTTCTGGTGGTGGTCTCCTTAGAACTGCTCCAATATGTGAAGTACATCTTGATCTGGTTCGAGTTAAAACAGGTTCAATTTTTTCTTGTTTTGTATACACAATATCCTTGGACATTATTCACCAACTTGGTTCTAGGTGCATTTTCAAGTTCTTAACATACAATTATGTTGGAGAATTTTAATTTTCTTTTGTCTCAGGGCAAGTGTACAAGTTGCATAATCCTAGTGCGAGATACTTGGCCTCTTTGTCAACATACGACTCTTCTAACCCAACAAAAGATTGGGGTTTTCCCATTATATCTATTGGTATGCAAGGTGTTCCCCATGTGAAACCAAATGGAGCAAGTGAACCCAGATCAACTGTTCAAGATCCCAGGTTGAGCAATCAGCTCTCCACATCCAAAGAGGTGATGTGTGATGTATATTCTTTGATTTTGCCACACTCTCAAACCAAACCTCTTTGGTATGCTGATTTTTGGTGAATAGATTTTTTCTACACTGTAGAGGACAATATGAGAACAATGGAAGTTCATCTACCTATCTGTAATGATGTCGTAAACACTAATTTGTGCATGACAAAAATTACCTAGAGCATTTTTTCTATTTTCCTGGACTGTCTTTTAAAAGCCAATTTTAGGAGCTTCGATTTAGTTTCGAAAACTAATTGATGATAACCCAAGCCCACCATGGATGCTTAGCATTTAACTTTGAATTCATAATGAGATCATGGAAGAGGTCTTATTGCTCTTATGAGCTCATTTTGTAGTAGTCTATTGAATACTATAACCTCAGCCTTAGATGGGACAGATTCCTTTTCGTTGTAATTCATAACCTTGCCTAATTTTTGAGCTCTTTGATGATACTTTTTCCTTTGAAAGTACCCCAACTTGTAGTTAACTTAGCATTCACAAGAGTGCAAGTTAGCATTAATAGTGTAGCCATGTGGTCTTAACTTTGAGGTTTAAGATTACCTCAAATTCAACTCTGAAAATCTGGTGACTTAATTTATTTATTCTTCTCAATTTCCTTGGTTTGATTTTATTGTTCGTTGGTCTGTGCTGTCAGATGAGAGGCCATGACTACAGGGATAGAGCTGCAGAGAGGAGAAAATTGCATGGTGGATTTGGTGTAGGCCCTGGGCAGAAGAGTTCATCATCAACATCACCTGCGTACACTTCGACAGAAGAAGCTGCAGCCGAAGCTCTTGATATGTCTTTTGGCAGTGGCAGCTATGCCCGTAAAATCCTTGAGAACATGGGTTGGAAAGAGGTAAATTCTCTCGAAAATTCTGTTTATAGTTTAATTCTCGTATTACGAGTTGTGGCCGGATCCTATACATATGAATCTTTTAAGTAAAAGCACAGAGTTGCTCTGAAGATTCGAGTTTTTGCAGGGTGAGGCTTTAGGGAACACCAGAAAGGGCTTGATTGAACCAATACAAGCAATAGGAAATATTGGCAACGCTGGCCTGGGATGGCCAAAAGGCACAAAGAAGCAACTACCCTAACTATTTTGCTACTTGTTAAATTATGCTGTTACAGAGGATGAATCAGTCAGATTCTCATGATAAATGTCTTACCTATCGTTTATTCAGCATCTTCTCTTGTCAAGGTCTTCACCCTCATTTGTCAAGAATGATACAACTTTAAGAAGCTAAATGATACAAAATCATGGGAAACATTGTGCTGCCAAAGCTCAGTGGCAAGCCATCATCTCTCAGATGCGACTCTTCTTTCCATGTGTTCCGGTGATTTAAGGGCCCCTACTGTCTATCTTTCCAGCTTTGGAAAGATGATGAGCTGGCTCACCTCACTCATGTTCCTCCATAGCAAAAAGTTGTCACGGATAATAGAAATCTAGGCAACATTAGGCAGGACCATTTCTACAGGCTTACGATATGTGTAAACTAAATGACCAATTAAGGCCTGCATAATGTACAAATCAACGTATAAACAGCAAAATTCAATGTTTTACAGAACTGTTCACGCCTAATTGACCTCTGTTTCCTTTTTAAGTATCATAGCTTCATCGTTAGTTGTTTTACTGGGGGTGGAATCAGTTTTCCCCTCCTCCACTGGGCTCTTGTGTTGCACCTCCTGCCTTAGTCTGTTGAGCTCATCATCCTTCTCTGCCAGCTTTCCTTGCAAGATAAGCACCTGAAATGCAACATATATATACATTTAGGTCCGTATATTAAGGAATACGTCAAAATTATTCTGCGTAAAAGATTCAATGAATGGAAAATATCCAATAGATGAGTGCTGCAGTGTTTAAAATGACTGCCGAAAGTGAGGCTAAGTATACAGAAAAGAAGTTATATTAACCATTTCATTAGATTTCTCCACATCGCTTGTCAGGCCCTCCATATGTTGGTACAGTCCTGTATGCATAGCAAATGAAGAGTTAAGACAGAAATCATTACGTAAACTCAACATCAACTTATAACGTTGAGCAACAGCATTAAATTAAGATAGTCAGAAATCATTACATAAACTCAGTATCAACTTATAACGTTGAGCAACAGCATTAAAGATTGCATCCTCATAGAAGATGGTCATGCTATTATAGAGCAATTGTGTCAGTGATAACTAGAGAATGAGGGCAGAAAAATTGCAGAGAGCACATAAATTAGTCGAGTGGAAAAGGATCAAGATAGCAAGGAAAAAATGCTGGGAGATGAACCTTCCTATTGAATAACTCTCAATGAGTGGAACCATGCAACCATTTAACCTATCAGTGTACCTGAAACCTCTATAGCATAAGGGAATGAATCTAAGAACAGATGGTAAAGACGGCAACTGTACGTAGTAATAGCATAAACTTCCAAAGTTACAAACTCTTTAATCAGGTATGAAATCATATAACTGACCTTCAAATTGACTTCTCAATTCTGCATTTTGAGATTTTTGCAAAGCCAGTTTCATTGCTAATTCATGCATCTGCATACCCACAAATATCTCATTAAAATAATCACTGAGATAAGTTTAGAAAGAAGCAAGAAATAGGTCAAGGGTAAAAGGAAAGTATTCGTTATGCAGGCATTGAGTGATTATGTTTGAAGTATGATTATATAGAAGTCCAAAAAAACAATACCAAAAGAAACTTTTTAGGCTGTTATCTAATGCATTCATAAGGTAAACGGTCTCTATCTAATTTCAAATTCTATAATGTTACAAACAAAATTGACATATTCATATGAACTTCATCCACCAACTGTACTCCACCCTCTTATATATACCATAACAGAGAAAAGACAGATTAGCCTTTCCTAGCAGAAAAAAACAGTAGGTATTAGAATGATATGGTCAAGAAGACTATACAAACAGGAAGATAACAGGAAAAATTAAGCATCAATTTCTAGAAATTAGTATAGGAAAAAAATGAGAAAAAGGTAAGCCTAATGGTAGCACCTTTCCTTCAGCAGCTTGATTACCAATCTCCTCATTTTCCTCCTGTAGGGTCCTGCACTTGGCCATCAGCATCTTTCCCATCTTACTTTGTGGTGTAAAATTGACAGCCGCAATATTATCCTGCAGTTCCTTCACCTTCTTGTCCTTCTCCTCAACCAAATTCTGGCATGACAGAAAACGAAGCAGCAAATGATCATTTAGAAAGATAGTTCTAATGTCATCAACAATTGTATTCCATAACCACAAATATCTGGAGAACAAAGGCACAAAAGTATGCAAAGAAACAAGCAGCATTTCAGGACAAGTATGATCCTTTTGTCTTGCAAACCGATATTACATACAGAATATAATATTGTAAGGGAATATGTTAAGCAGAAACCTTTAAGCGCGTAAATTCCTCGTGTATTGCTGGATCCAGCAGCAGTCTCCTTGCCTGTCAGGTTAAACAAAATCAATCGAATATCATCACAATCAACAAATCAAAGAAAATTAACATATGAGCTAAAACCAGTTTATATTATTCCAAGAAGCAGTTAATAGCATAAGTTCTAGGCCCCTCCATAACAGTCTAGGACACGGGAGCAAATTTTCAAATTTATTGCAATATACATTATAACAAATGGAAGTATAGTAAATAGCAGCATATAAGAGAAGCTTGTCAACCACCAACATATGAATACAATTCATATGACAATTCTTGTTTGGTTTCTTCAACCATACCATAAGAACACCTTTTCCAACATACATATAACCTTCGATAAAGTAATAAGAAATTCAATTGAACAAAGATTCTCACATTTGTTTATACCTGCATTGATGGAGGCTTAAGTTGTGATTTCAAATCACGTACTGCAGACTGTAAATTCAAAAGTAAAATAGCGTCATATGGTTGCAAGTTCACCAATTGCATTAAAGAAATACTATAATGATGAATAAATTGAACAAAAACCTCCTTTTAGTTGAGATCTAGAAAAGAAAAATGAGAACATACATTTTGATGATGGTGACGTAACAAATTGTGCACATTCATCACCCACAAATCATGCTCAAAGTTGATAGCAAGATCTCCCTAAAACCACAATCCTGATTTGCCTCAACCATTGTAGGAGTTTCCTCCATATCTCATTCCCCCAAATCACTAAAAATATAATTACTTCAAACATGCTCCAATGTTAGATTGACTCAAATTCAAACTTAAGCGAAACACAAGCCCCAAAATAGCTAATTAAGAATTCATCAGTAGTCTTTTCCATACACATTCACATCTCTTCTCTTCCTGATATGAGATTTGACACTCTATCTCAAATGTGTGATGTTACAATCTCATCTCCTTGAATCCTTGATATCCTCATCAAGGCCCAATCCACGACTTAGAATCTCTCCTCCTTTTTCAACGTTGAATCAAACTAGAAACTTTCCAAGAGCCACCCATTGCTCACAGCCCTATTGCTAGTGTCACTCACCATTGTTATCAACTTGACCCATCATCATACTAACAAAGGTTCGCTTTAATGCCATTTGTCACGTCCCAAATTTGCCCAACAACATTCAAGTTTAAGAAAAATAAATTTAGTAATACTTTCCATACGTTTATAAAGGCTTTCAACTCTCATTTCCTTTTTGACATGGAATTTGACACTCAGCCCCCATGGGATGTCATAAAAAATGAAAATGTTGATGCTACCCTCAATTTCAACCCACACAAGATGAGCTTGATCCACAAAAAAATAAAGGCACTGTGGGCATGTAAGCTGACATGCAAACACTGCATGCACAGAGAGAGAAAGAGACTCACCTTCAATTCTGCTATCTCTTGCTCTCTTTTTGCGAACGTTACAATAAAAGCAGCTTCTTTTTTCTTTGCTTTTTCCAGCTGTAGTGAAGAACAAAAGAATTGTTAATTGTTAGAAGCAAGCAATAACTTACTATGGTTCCATAATCAGAAAGAACAATCACATGACCTGTTCTTTCATAGAGTCCTCAGAGGATCTCAAGGTCTGGATATAATTGATCACATGTTTAGGCTCTGTAAATGAGATAGAATTTATACAATGACCATAAACTAAGATTTTCTAAGAATATGAACATCACATGCAAACATATGATAATCAACACCGTAATATTATGCTAACCAAAAGATGCGCCAGCTGGGATGAAGGACTCATTCCCAAATGCAGATTGCCACTTTTGGATTTCAGATTTTGCAACTTCAAGCTCTGTCTGAAAGGAAAACCCAAATCAGTTGTGATATTGTACATCGGTAACCTAACATAAAATCCCAAAAAATGACTAATATACTGCCGTAACATACAATTCAATTTTGAAATCAAAACAAATATTAAAGGTTGTGAAGAAAGGGAGATTTGTGTGGCCCAAACCAGCCATACATAAAAATTTAAAACATTTAACAGGTAGAACGATAGTAAGTATATGAGCAATACTTTACATTACAGAAAAAAAAAAGTAAATGATAAAAGCAATCTACATGATAAAATTCGGGAAAATTAATAAAAATGATGGAGGTGTATGGCAATAAATCTCACAAATTCAAAGGACCCAAGAGGCCATAATAACAAAACTACAGTTTTATCATCACTGATGAGTGACAACTCCACTTCAAAATGCGAAGTTCACAGAAAAAAGAAATGACTTATACTTGAAGTATAGAAAAAATGGAGAAGTAGAGAGATGAATACATACTTGGCATGTCGTAAGAGTATTTTTACAATTATCAAGACTGCAAAAGAGATCCAAAACAAAAGAAAAAGGTATAAGACACCAAATTATTTGCACCTTAACAAGCAACTGAAAAACCATACTGCCTTTACCTTTAAAACCTTTAAAGGGAAAAACAATATAGTTCTAGCAGTACCTCTCACGAAGAGACAGAATCATTGCAGTTTCTTCAACCTTTGTATTTCCCTGCACAATAAACAAACAAAACATTATCCCGCATAAGACTTGCGTATTTCAGCAACTTCGCAGCACCACCCAATGAGAAAGCCAAAATAGTCTCAGTTGCAGCATTCAAAATAGGTAAAACAGTGGATGTACACAAGTAACCAGTATCGAAGTACCAAAAGGCCAAAACCTTGATTTCTTCACAAACCATTAGCTTTACAAAAATAAGAATTTAAGCACCTTTTTAGGGCCAAAAAGGTCATCCTCGTCATCCTCTAGGTCTCCAAAGGACCTCTTAACGCCTAATTCCCAAGCGCAACAGAAGAAAAAATCAAATAGCAAAAAAAAAAAAAAGCAGAATTACAAAATGAGAGAGACTTGTCATTTGATTATTGAGAAAACAGTGAATAGAAGTAAAAACCAGGACGCCTAGAACTGTGACCGCCAGAAAAATCTCAACAAAATCATCGTCCTGACAAATCAAATTGGTAATGAAAAACCCTAACATCGTAAGATAAAAGAAACGAGGGCGGATTTTTTTATTTTTCACCATCATAAAAATAAAAGAAAGGAAGAACAGAGAAATAAGTAAACAAAATTAGATTACCGTAAAACCTAATTCGCTCTCCAAGCTTTGGAGGAGAAACAAAAAATCTGCCCTTCTTTTAGTCCCCACAACCAACAGTTGCCCTTACTTTCTTACGCTTGAAACAGAGTCATCTCTGATAGAGCAATGGGGCGTGTCTCTTCCAATTTGCTAAGCAACGACGGCAAATTTACTCAACTCGGCAGCACCGCACTCGGCTTTGAAATCATCGACTCTTGGGAGCTCATGTCTGGTCTCGACACGGACAGCTTCCGCTTCTCCCCACTATCAAGAGATGTCAAAATGCTAACAAAGAAAACTCAAATCCTAATCTCCCTACCAGTCCTAAAAGTTTAAATGGGTTTGGTACTCCCAAGCATGCGAAAAAGAGAGCTTGTTGGCTGGACAGATTCGAGAGATTATGCCCACCAAATGGGGAGAACAGGGTACGTAGTATGCAAGAGAGATTTATCAATGGATCGTGGGTTTAGGGAGGAGTTGAGGGAGCTGATGAGAGGGAAATAGAGAGATCTAGTGCTGCCGCTTAGAGTGCTTGGAGCGGCGGAAGAGACGACAACAATAACCCTAACCCCTTTTCTATAGTTCTCTCTAATATTTCTTTTTGCAACTGAATTAAATACCGATTTTTATTCAGCCTTCCACGACGTTTCCTTCGTCGAAACGTTGCGATATTTATTTTGCAACATTTTGTCGCTAAAACGTCATAAAAGGAACGATAAGTTTGTGACGTTTTACGAAAACGTCATAAAAAAGTGGATCTTTTTGAGACGTTTTCAAAACGTCGTAAAAGCTTGAGACAATTTGTGACGTTTTTATTTTAAAACGTCACAAATTGTATTGGTTTGTTGTAGTGCATCGAAGTGTCTGATATAATAAATAATAAGTTAAAATGCACGGGTATCCTAATAAATTTAGTAATTAATTTTGAAATTAATTCTAAATTTAACAACAATAAAAAGTTGGTGTCATATAATAAATTTTGCAATTAATAATCAAAATCTAGTTGTTTGGAGATAATACATGTATTTCATTTATGGATGTCGTTGGAACGTTTACTTTTTCTCTGTAGGTATAATATAATGAAAATGTATAACAAAGTTTTACATAGTGATGATTAGGTTTATTAATTTATTAATGAGAACCTATTACTATTAATTTTTGGAGGGAAGCAGTTATAGGTAGATATAAAATCTAATACAAGGTAAAAAATTGTTTGGCGCTAAGCATTTTTTTTATTCAGTTTAAAGTGACATGATTGGGAGTTAGAGTATTGCGAATTTTAAACACCGAAAGTGGAGAGACGATTAGTGATTTTATTTTAAATTAACTTTAGGTGACTTAATTCACAACCAGCAGTAATTATAAGTGAAATTTTGTTTTAATGCCAATGTTGTATAGATAATAAAAGGCAATAATAATTTTAGTTAAAATTAAAATAATAAGGGTCATATAATGGAAGGTTATAATAATTTCAGTTACAGTTAAATTAAAATAAGTCACGACTGTGAGTTCTTAAGTCACAACCATGAGTTAAATGCCGCTTATCACAGCTGTGACTTAAGAAGTCACAAAGTCACAATCGTGACTTAAATTGGAACGAGTTACACGGTTGTGGCTTATTAAGTCACAACCGTGAACAATGTTTAAGAATGGTGATTCAATTAATTTTATGTAATATAGTATAATAAATGATTATGTTCCTTCAGATACGTGGTAGTCTAAGCTAGGGTACCCTCGTGTTTAAATTGTTTTAAGAATAATGAGTGAAAATAAATAACTTGTTTTTTTAAAAATTAATGAATTTATACTAGGAACCAATCCATCAGTAAAAATGTATAATAAATTTTTAGTTGGTGATGATTAGGTTTATTAATTTATTAATTGGAACCTGTTACTATAATTTTTGGAGGGAGGCAGCTATAGGATAATATAAAATCTAATATATGGTTAAAAAAAATTGTTTGGTGCTATTTACTTTTTTAATTCAGTTTAAAGTGACATGATTGGCAATTAGAGTATTGCGAATTTTAAATACCTAAAGTGGAGAGATGATTAGGGATTTTATTTTTCACAACCGTCAGTAATTATAAGTGAAATTGTGTTTTAATGCCAATGTTGTATAGATAATAGAAGGTAATAAAAATTTTAGTTAAAATTAAAATAATAAGGGTCATATAATTGAAGATAATAATAATTTCAGTAAATTAAAATAAGACATGGCTGTGAGTTCTTAAGTCACAACCGTGAGTTAAATGTCGTGACTTAAATTGGAACGAGTTATACGACCGTGAACAATGTTTAAGAATGGTGATTCAATTAATTTTATGCAATAAAGTATAATAAATGATTACGTTCCTTTTGATACATGGTAGTCTAAGCTAGGGTACCCTTGTGTTTAAATTGTTTTAAGAATAATGAGTGACAATAAATAACTTGTTTTTTTTTTAATTGAATGAATTTATACTAGGAACCAATCCATCAATAATTCTCTACAATATCCTTATAATATGATTTAGACATTATAAATAAATTAAAACTACATAGTAATTTCAAAAGTTATGTCAAATGGTGAACAGTAAGGTAGACAGTAATTCTTTCCAAATATACTAACGATAAATTATAATTTATAGATAATTCAAAATTATGTACAAATTTCTATAACTATAAAATTTTAATATCTATTAAAGTTCAAAATAAACATTAATCAATTTCGTAATAATTTTAAAGATAATAATTTTTTAACATATATAACACAGACGTTGACACTTCTAAAATGTTAATTTGTCTAATTTAAGTATTTATTTTCTAATAAGACTTATAATGTGAATTTTTAATATAAAATAAGTTATATTAATTTTTTTAGCATTAAAAAAATTCTTCTAAATAAGGTAAGCATCAAACTTTAGTGTTCTTCTTTATATTTTTTAAAATATATTTTTCCATAACGTGAAACTTAAAAATTGTTTTGTTAATGAAACTTAAATTTTGTTTTGTTAATGTAAAAAATAGGCAAATAATAATTACATCACCTTTTAGTACACAAAAGGACTTCATTATAATACGAAAAAGAGTACATCGTCTTCTAGTAGGCAAAAAGGAGTTCATTACAACACAAACAAGATTTTGCACTGTGTTCAACTTAACTCTTAGTTTAAAATAGACGTGATACAGACATGTGACGTCGCTTGAGATGAGGTGGTATGATAGACACAAGACCAGCAAGTGGAGGTCGCATATTTGACTTGTAAATGAGCTCATGATAGGGGTTTTTGTAGATTTTTAGGAACGATAAGAAAGACTCGTTAGAGTTGTGAGATTTATAGGTTTTTTTGGAAAACAAAAACATAGTGGGTTATTGAAAAAAGGAGGGATGTGCGATCTATAGTTCAACAATTTTAATTGACTCAGTTGTGGTGACACGTTGTGCAATGGGAGTCAATGGGAATAAAGTTTTATTGGTGGTTGTTACTTAACGGATATTTCGACAAGGCGTTCTACCATTGGGTGACACAAAGGAGATAGACCTCGCATTCAATGGTCAATCTATGCTGAGCTCAAAGGAGATTTGCCAGTGGACCCTATTTCTAAAGAAGCTGGGTGGTTTAAGGTAAGATACCATGGTTTGGCTGAGTTAGAATGTTGCGATGCAGTAAATGAAAACCTTGATGAGGACTAGCCATTTTTAACTGTCGATCTTATGGACGAAGGGTGAAATCGAAGGGAAAAGACTTGCAGATGATCACCTGAATTATAGAATTTTAACAATTCTTCAAAGTCCAGTGAACATACGATCATAGTGATTGTTGAAAATTCGACAAATGGTCGGACACCCTGTAATAACAATGAAGATTTGAATTATAAGTAAATAGGAGAGGGCGCGTTGGAAAAATAACAAGAAGAAGGCAAAAAGTATAACATAAGTGGGCCAGTAGTAATAGGCCAATGTATGTTAAGAAAGTATAAAAATAAGTATTTTTCATAAAGATGTTAAAAGCGAGATAAAATAATGTTAGCCCTAAAATTTTTTTTATTTTTATTAAACATGATTAGCTTAATTAAGTAAATTATGTTAGCATTAATTGAGTTAGCATTAAGTAGCATGTGACATTAATAAGTAGATAGCATGTATTAAATATGTTAGCTAGAATTAAATGAGTTAGATGGCTTAGTGGGCTTAAGTAGAAGAGATGGGCCCAAAGGAGATAAAAGAAGAGAAGAAGATTGTGTTAGAAGAATATGGGCCTAATGGGCTTAAGTAGTAGTTAGAAGTATAAAAGAAGAAGAAAGAAGGAAATGTTATCTTGCAAATGAGGGGGATTGCCGAAAATTTAGAGAGAAAGGGGGAGAGAGTATCGTGAGAGGGAGAAGAAGGGAGGAGAAAAAGAGAAAGCTAGGGTTTGTGATTCCAAGAGA
>JANZLH020000129.1:3508735-3523274 GCA_026770325.2 Erythroxylum fimbriatum | reverse complement strand
GATGAGGCTGGACGTTGCTGCTTGGATCCATGAGAATAACTTCAGCTAAAGGACACCTGCAAAACAAATAAGGCACGTCGGGGGTTGACTATATCATGGTGAAATAGTACCTTATATACAGAATAGTTGCTAGGTTTAGGTCTTTACGTATGCATGGGAGGTTACCAACTGTGAATTGGCTGTCGATGCATGGGCCTTAGACCGGGCCTAGCATGACCAACCCAACCAGACTATATCTTACATCTTTCTTTATGATAACACACATTGCAAAAAATAGTTTTTCTTTATGATAATACACTTTTCAAAAATCATTAAATACTTACAATTTTACATTATGTTGAGCTAGCTTTTGGAGTTGAGTTCTCCTATAAGACATGTATCAATTAGTATCAAAGCCAACACCACTCCTTTGAGTCCTCATGTTATGGGTGATGACACCGGTATTACAGTGTTCGCCTATAGCTTGAAAAGATATAGCGCACGACCAACTCTCAAGTGCTTGGACTACAGAGTGTGGTGAAATGTTACGGCCCAATTGCAAGGTATGAGACTTGAGTCTCACATATGTCATATAGCGGGCTGAAGTGGGGGCTAGCTTATGTAGGCTTATGAGCTTTTCCATCATTTAACCTAGCTTTTAGGGTTGAGCTCTTCCGTAAGACCGATATTAGATAGTGGAGACCGGAGAGTAGCAACGAAGCAATCCTAGTCCTAGCAACAATGAGTGGTAACAGCAGTCCTAGCAGCAGGTGTGTATGAAGTATTGGAGGAAGCGGCGAGCGTGAAGACTAAATAAGGTTAGCGAGTGAGTTTGGTTACTAAGAAGATAGTGAAAAACAGTTAATGAAAGTTTGGTGTCTTCATTTTTTATTTCAATTTTGTCCATAATTTTTTAAAATTTTTATTTGGTCCTCGAAAGTGTTGGGTATTTTCGGTCCTGATTGGTATAAGCTGGTACAACCTAGAATTAGGAATGTCAGTTTTGACCCGACTTGCTCGGTTAGGCTTGATTTTGACCTGAGTTGACCAACTGAAACGTCAAAAATATCGTCGATTTTTAATTTTTAAAAATTATATCTAAGGCTGGGCTAGGCTGAGCCGGCCAATTCTGACTTGTCGAGTCACGAGCCGGCCCATTGGTATCTTTACCTAGTACCAACCGAATTGCGTAACTGGTATGGTGCCAACAACATTTTAATTACAGTATAGAATCTCGATTTGTGCTTTTGAGCACATTGCCGAACAGTTTTGTTTTGTGCACATTCTTTAGAGCTCCCAATGCCTTGTTTTTTTCTTAAATGACCTCGAGCCCCGAAATTAAAGAAAAAATACAGTCAAGAAGAAGAATGTTGTGATAAAAACCTCACCCTTGATTTGATTAGCGTCTCTTCATAGGCCAAAGAAAAAAGTGCTGAACTGCCCAGAGTTTGAGGTTTAACACATGGATTGGGAGAGACATGAGAGAATGACAGCAAACGACCACGATGAGCTTTCAAGGCATAAGGGTCTGGATCGATTATCGAAGCTCCCAAAGGAGTAAAAGTGAAACACGACAATTTGGTTGTCGTTTCAATTAGAATTAAATTAATTCAGCCGATTCAGAGATTAAGAGACTTACTTTTAGCCTTTCGTGTAGAGATTTTGATTTGTTTGAAGGATTGTCGGTCGAAGATATTTGGAAGTTAGCTTTTGGGAGTAGGAGGGGAGAGGGAAAATGTTATAATTTCTACCTGTTACTTGCTAAAATAAAATAAACAATAATTTTTCATTTAAGTACTAAAATTAAATCAAAATAAAAAATAGATTTAATTAATACAACCAGATAATATCTTATCAGCATTGTACTGTGTAAGACGTACTTTTAGAAATTTATTGTCTTCATTATTTACGTATTTGATAGAGATATCTACGGTGTAAGATCTGCTTCTAGAAATTTTATTGTCTTCATTATAGACGTGGTATATATTTAAAAGGTAGTAGTGTTGAATTGTGATTCTGAAACTGTCAACGAGTTGTCCTACTCTTTAGGAACTGTTACTTTCTACTTTATTGGTCAATAATTGCTGCTGTTATTAGAGACTTCAATGTTTCCGTTTCTTTTCTCTTTATGTTTGTGCCTATTTAACAGGCTTCTCTTCTTTAATAAAGTGTGGCGTATTACGATAGTATTCTTCTCTGTTCTTTCATTTACTGTCTAATTATCAACAATGGCAGATATAATAGTAAAACTCTACTTTATGGGAAAGAGGTCATCTTTTCACCATTTCTTTTCTTTTTATGACCATGAAACCAGCTCTCATGTAACTTGCAAAGCGTAGTATCGACAGTTCTTCTTCTTCTTCTTCTTCTTCTTCTTCTTCTTCTTTAGGAATCTTCGTATAATTCCACAGTAGATAATATCTTCTTCAGCCTCCAAATAGAGTTTAAACAAAACGGTCTTTGCTATCCTTTTTTTCTTTTGCATACTGTTTAAGACGTATTAGTTTTAAAGGGAGGATTTGTTGCATAAGAATTCTCTTGCTTATTCTTCAAAAAGCATGGAGGGTTCATGTTAAGATCAGTTTGGTCAAACAACGAGTTGAGCAAGATCTCTAAAGGAGATACTCTTTGTACCCTTCTGCTTACTATCTGCACATTCCACAGACTACTCATTTAATTCCTGGCGCTTTTTGGTTTTCGTAAGATATGATAGACTTGTCTCTTCTGAGCAAATCACAGCTTACCAAACAATAAGAATCTGAAACTCGAGCTTTTTACAATTATAACGAGTCCTTACAGTTCAGTATTGGAGAAGAACATTACATTCTCGTAGAGATTTTACGCATGAAAAAACACACAAAAAAAAGGGAAAATCCTTTACGATTAAGACATGGGCACTTTTGGATTTACATATTTTACATAGTCATACCATATAATATACTTTTGTTTTGTTATAATCCTTGGAAGGTGCTACGTCGGGTATTGGAGTTGAAACCGCGAGGGTTTTAGCCAAGAGAGGTGTAAGAATAGTGATGCCTGCGAGGAACTTGAAGAAGGCAAGTGAAGTAAAGGAGATGATACAGAAGGACACTCCAAATGCAGAGATCATAACAATGGATATTGATATGAGTTCACTTGCCTCTGTCAATAGATTTTGCTCCGACTTTCTTGCTCTCGGACTACCCCTTAACATCCTCATGTGAGCATTAGATTTATACAATCATTTATGGATTCTTTTTCCATTTGCATCATCACCAAGTTGATGTAATCTTTTTTGTGCAGAAACAATGCTGGGACAAAATTGAGATGACGTTCGCTACAAACTACTTAGGTATGTAGTAGTTCTCTAAATACAGAAAATATACCTGTTCTCTTTTCATGTTTTCCTTTGAATATGCACAAATTGACACCCAAAAATCAAGGGAGGAAAAAGCCATCATTTTAGTGACAATGACAACGTAGAAAAGAATCAGTGTTCATTTTGTTTGGACTTTTCTGCTATAATATGCATATATACACCCTTCTATGGGTGCATACTTGTAAATGAAAATTTCCATCATGATAACTTGTCTTTAGATAGAATCAAAAAGAGGGACAGAGAAAGTGGATAAGTTAAGTTTGATTATTCTTGAAAAGTAAAATAATCAATTCATACACCACTGAATTTAACCAATGGAAAGACCTAGACGTGCTTGTATGAAAGATGGATCAACTATAAAAATTAATGATAGTGTTCCTAATTCCCGTAGTTTTCTCCGAAGAAATTAAGGAAGTTCCAATCTAAATTGTTATCATAATTTGGTGTAATTGAATTCACATTATATGTAACTGAACTTGCAGCACCCGCAACTATTACAAAAGACCGAACTTGCAATCTTAATACTTAAAACTTTGGATTTGCATAACTGTTGAAGTAAGTATGTTACTCGAAATCTCAAACTTTACCTCCCCGTTCCTAGACTGGGATCAACAAGCTGGTGTATTGCAGGGCATTATTTGCTGATAAACAAAATGATAGAAACAGCAGAAAGTACTGGGATTCAGGGAAGAATAATAAATCTTTCTTCTGCAATTCACAGCTGGGTGAAGAGGGGTGCATTTTCTTTCGGTCAAATGCTATGTCCAAAAAAGTATGATTACTGCTTAGCATAAACTGTTACTGAATCCGTAAATGTGTTGAAGATATAATTCTTTTTCTCACTAACAATCAGCAATTTTGCTTGTGCAGATACAACGGAACTTGTGCATATGCTAAATCCAAAGCAGCCAACATATTGCATGCCAAGGAAGTAGCTAGGCAACTAAAGGTCAACTCTTTACTGCTTCTTAAAATGTCATTACTTGTGTTTCTCTTGTTTGTAGATCAGAAATTGTCTTGGCTCATTCATTTTACCATATTTTCTTGTTTCTGACAACATTTGTAACACCGACAAACGAAACAGACAGATTCTGAAGATGGCAATCATTTGGTTGTCTGAAATATTGCAGGAAAGGAATGCGAGAGTGACAATTAATGCGGTGCACCCAGGCATTATAAAGACAGGAATCATCAGGGCTCACAAGGGGTTTGTCACAGGTATAAATAATTCTTTCCTTCTGCAGATATTAGAATATAACCATAAACATTTTCCTTAATCATCCTTGATATAGTGTGTTTGTTGGCAATTCATCTCCAAGAAACTGGTTACATAGAAACTTTTGTCTGCAGATTCTTTCTACTTCATTGCTTCCAGGTTATTGAAGTCTATATCACAGGTATGTCCGACACGTCCCTTGTCACTTCTTTAGGCCTAGAGATTCACAGTAGGCAAGAAAGAGACAGGACTTAACGTTAATAATTTGGTTCTTACGATGCATGAAATGTTCTGGTTGCTCCTACAGGGTGCATCCACCTCATGTTACGTTGCTCTGAGCCCTCAAAGTGAAGGCATCAGTGGCAAGTACTTCACAGACTGTAATGAAAGCAACTGCTCAGCTTTGGCAAATGATGAAACCGAAGCACAAAACCTTTGGAGGCAGAGCCGTGCTTTGATTCACAAAAGGTTGCATCCGCCACCAGCTTGAGTTGTGTAATGAATCTAAAGTACATATCTAGGAGGTTATGTATATATATGCACGTTCTAAACCTTTTTATCTGTGTTTAGACGAGTGTAAGGCATCCACAAGAGTAGGTTATAAACCTAGAAGGATAGGAGTTATATGTAAATTAGAAGGGTTCTCACACTCTGGCCTCACACTTTCCCTTACAAGCTTCAATCTCACCAAAATAAGAAGCTTTCCCTTGTCTAATGGTTTCCCAAATACTATTAGTGTTGCTAACAGAAAGCAAGAGCAAGACAAAGTCACTACCATCTTTAATAATGTAATAATAATGATAAATTGACATCAACATGCTCTTGCTTTTAGCTTATGTTCACACCACTCAAAACAAGAGCATCATACCCAGGGTTAACAATGGTTACATGTAGTCTGATTCCAACTTGACAAATTAAAAATTAATTAAAATTACATATAAGGGATTTTTTAATTTAATTTTAATAGTGAATTATGTTTATATAACTTAATATAAATTTAATAAAAAACATTTTTAGAATTTTAAATAATATCTTAAAAAAAGAAAATGTTTTTAAAAATGAATAAGACTTGAATAAGAAAGTATCCCAAAGGTAAGATGGGCAGGAATGGAAGCAAACCCATTCCTCCCTAATGGTTACAGCCCATAAAAATTGTTTCCGCTGCCTTAGGGTCTTGGAATCTAGACCCACCTATCGCATATTCAGATCAGAGCTCAAGCCTGGTATCAGGCATCTAGTCGCATCAGTTGCTCTAAATTTTGTAGTAACCAACTGAAAGACTTTGTAGCTCTAAAAACCAATGTTTAAACACAAGAAGATGATAGGATCCAGGAAAACAGGTATGGAAATATGTAGTTTGCTATAGATTTCAGTAAACAAATACAAACGATAATCTGGTTTCGAGGACCAAAAACCTCCAGCCTAGAGCTCACTCACACAATCAGTATACGCAATGCCCTCTCTCTCCTCGTGTCTACTGTTTATTTATACTAAGAATCTGTTAAGAATAACAGATTCAGTTAGCTGACAACCAATCATAAGGTTGTCAGCTCCCCCCCTCCCCACATAACAGAACATATATCTATATCTATATATTTACTATATATGCTTTATTCATTTATGCCCCTCTGCTCACTTCTTATGCCTCTTAACGTATACTTGAGTTGGCTTGGCTCTATCAAAAGACTGACCCAAGTCAATAGTAGAAAATAGCTCGTATAAATTTCATTCTTGGCATAGAGTGACAAAATAGGAATCTATTAAAATTAACCATGAAAGACCGAAATGCCAAGCATTTCCATATTCCCACGTAGCTGTGATTGCAAACCACATAAAACAAAATCACATAACCATGTCTACATTGTAAACTAGCATCTAGTGATGATCATTCAGATTATCACGTTCTGTCCTTTACAATTCACGCATTACAATTGATTTTTTTACAAATTCTCAATACCACAACGCGGATGATGAGGTTGTCACGTCTGATGAACTGAATAAGTTGGTCTGAGAAGCTCCTTTCACCCATAATTGTCATAGCAGGGATACCAAGTTCATCCCATAATTGTCAACAATAAAGTAACCAAGTCACATGCTAACGACTACTTGGGTAGCTACAAAGGCACACATGGTACACTAAACTTCGCATCAATCTTCATTTCTTTGCCTGCCACACATGTCAATAGTCTTTAGCTCAACTAGTGCACATGCCAAAGAAAGATTTAAGGTTCTATGTTGTTCATAACCTCAAGAAATGTCCCATTTGAGTACGACATATTAATGAAAGAAGTAAGCACGTCTTGACATAAGTATTGTAAGGCAATAATAGAAGCAACTATTGACCTATTCATGAAAATGTTTTCATGCACATAATCTATGGGCTCATTTCATCATCTGAATAGGCAGCAAGAAATTCAGTCACTTGCCATTAGAAAAATGGACTGACGCGTGTGTACCTAAACCACATTAGTCACTTGAATAAAACAAAGAACCCATTTTTTCTCATGTTATAGTCATAGTGCTTAGAATCTAGCCACAATACAACTTATTGTTTATGAAAACTTCAAAATGAACTCTATTCTCAGTATAGCCAACTAATTAGCATTCTCAGAAAAAGCTTGTTTCACTATTTCTGCACAAATGAACAAAAATGACCCGGCATATTTCCAGAAACATCACGGTACCTTAAAACGTGGTGACTTCCTAACAGGGGACAGTACTGCTTGTCTAGCTCCTTTTCCAAGGTTATTCATTTTGGAGTGTTTTTTTATTTCCTCCCTTTGATGCTCATTCTTCAATGGAGATTCACTTCTGTCCGTAGAAACTGATAAAGCAGGAGCAGACAAAGATATTGTGGAAGACTCTTGGTGAAGAACTTTACATTCAGATAAGACTCCTGCATGCCAAGATCAATACCAAATTTCTTCATGAACATTGAAATGCACTTAGACAGACATTAAACAAAAGCTTGTTCATCTAAACTTTTTGATGTCATCTTCTAGAAATAGCAAGAAAATATGTAACATGCAAATCATACCAAGAAAAATACTTGCATGCAAGGAAAGTTTTGACGGAAGATTAATAATCATGAGGTAGGCAGCATAAAAGAAACTAATTTTCAAACTCTACCCGTTGATGCAGCTTCTTTAAACTTCTCTCTCATTGTTCTGACAAATTTGAAAAAGCCATTGGTTCTATTCAACTCATGGATCAAATCTTTGGTATCATTTATTTGTGGATCACATGTCAGTACTGAAAATTACAAAAGACAAGTAAGATAATAAGAATGGAGAAGCCAGCTATAGTAACAAATAACTACTAAAACATTACTTACACGTGTAAGTGTCATTTTCATGGCGGATTGTGAAGGAATACTCATCATATGGATTTTTCATACTGATGTTGCGGAATGTAAATTTCACACCTAAAGATAAATTGGAATATGTAAGAATAGACTTAGCATAAATAGAAATATTAGCAATAATTTCATTAGAAATTACCATGCCCGCCTTCAATATGGAAACCAAGAACCCTATTATACCAAAATACTGCCTCTTCAATTCCTTCTTTTTGTTCATTTTCTTGGCTTCTTTTTCCTGCATAAATTTTTAAAGCTGTTAACAATATACTAAAATGCAATAATGGGGTGAGAGCACTCAGAGCACAAAATGATCAAAAGACACAAATGTTTAATTTGACAAAAATGTTTAATTTGGTCTTCCAAAGATTAAAAGAAGCACCGTGTAAAACTCACCTAATTTTGGTCTATGCCACAAAGAAAGGATTAAAAACATATGGAACATTCTTTACCCAAAACAGATGGAATGTTACACGTGCCTTTCAAAAGAAAAAAACTTGCTCCATGTATGTGTTTGTTAGAGAGAAAGGGAGCGTTCACATGCATATTAGTTTTGGTATTTAGCACAAACTGAAACACTGGGATGGACTAACAGAAAATACCGGAACCAATCTGCTCTTGAAATCCCTAAGATCATGATTTTTACTCAATTCATATATTTGATCCAAAGTGAAAACTACTTAGGCCAGGCCAACCCAGTCAATATGGCGAAAAAATAGCCAACAAAATCTAACAGGAGAAGCACAATCTCATATTGGTTCCCATTTTGATACTATGTCTAAATATAATTTTGAACTTCAGAACTCAACTCTATTTATCCACCCCCACTAGCTGCTGAGGCCTCAAGCCAACCCTCTAGATCCAATTCCAAGGTGCACACAACCTCACACTAATTTCAACTGCTCTGCCCCTATCAAGCTCGTGGAAAAGAACAGAAATCAAATGTGCATTGTAAAGAAAATTACCTACAGTTTGCTGAGACATGACTGCTGCGTAATCATCTTTCCTAGCCTTCTGAACCTGTAGAATTCTTTTAAGTTCTTCTATTCTAGCTCTTGTAGCAGACATTGAATCCTTTATTGCCATCTGTTGTGCCTCATTACGTGTCTTCACTATTCAATAACATATTTCAAAAACCAGACACATAACAATGGGTTAAAAATGGTTCAGATAATCGATTTTTCTTAAACATACGAGTTGAAATTAACTTGAACATCATCAAACCCACATTATATTATTTATCACACCGTTTCTGCGGTTCAAATCAAATGTCCTCAGTTCAACATCAAATCAAACAAATGAAGAATAAACGAAACTTTGCAAGTGTAGAAGAAACACTCTCAAATTACCTGCCAGCACTTTAACAAATTCGTCCTCGGCTTCCCTCAATCTAGATTTCATGACCCCAAGCTTCACTGCAAAAACCAAAAAGGTCAAAGCCAAAACTAACTCAAAATCTGAAAACCAACCGTTAAACAATATGAGGCTAATAAAACCCATAGGGCGTAGATCAAGTGTAGAGAACCCTAATCCAAAAGGGACGGACCTTGATTCCAGGCGGTTTCTTCAGCTCGAGCCTTGATGGAGTCCAGCGACTTGGCAAATGACGCCGTGAAGGCGTCCATCTTCTGGAGCTCAACGGGGATCGCCCGCTCGCAGATCTCTCGCACCGATTCCATTCTCGCTGCTACTGTTTTGTCTTCGCAGTTTTGTGAATTTCGCTTCAAACTTCATTAAATTTTATCCCGCCATTTCGAATTCCTTTTTTACTTTTTTTTTCATTTTTCCTTATCCACGGAGCGGGAAGCCGGAGCGTCTTTAAAGGGATAAACATTGAACACAAGGTTTCTTAACGGTGTCGTTTCCAAATCGGACCGTACCACCAGCGAGTTGTTTGGTCAAGTTTTGGCCGAACGAACATTTTAGTTCCTTTTGTTTACACAAAAATTCAAGTAAGATTCTAATATTTGGTAGCTTTCAAAATAAAATCTAAAGTTTAAAAAATATTTAAAACAGTTGTTCTGTTTAGTTAAGAGTTATTTTTAATGTTTTTGAAATATTAAAATTTATTTTAAATATTTTGCAAATGTTATGTTTCATTATGAATGCTTTAAAATGTTAAGGTCCTATTCAAATTTTAATATAAACATTAGAGATCAAATTGCTGAATTTGTCTTCAAGTTTTTGCAAAGCAAAAACAAACTGTAGAATAATTAATTAGATAGTTAATTTCCTCATGATTTACTATTGAAAAATAATACATAATAATTGAAAAGGAGAGATCTATTTAATTAAACTCCGAGTAAAAGACAAATACTTCTCCATTAATTTGATGATTAATTCTTAAATTATTTTTATAATTTAACATTTTAAAAAAATCCTCATCTTGTTCAATAGTCTTCATAATTCCTTCTTTTAATGTTTTTGTCAAAATATTTTTATATCTAATATGTATAAAATCTCTTTCTATCTTCTTTGAATGCTCTGCCCTCTCTCTTATTTCTTTTTACCATCCATTTTGGCATTTACCATTCTACCCCGACTTAACAACTGAGTCTCCTTGTTACTGCCCACCAACTAAAAGCACTCCAGTCTTTTCTAGGGTCCTTTTTTGGACAACAGACGACCACCCTCGTGATGGGTGAATTGTCTCTATCGCTGGGACCCTTCCCCCCACTGAAGAAGGCGGTAGTTTCCAGCAATCCAAAGGCATCGTTAGAGCTAGAGAATGGTGAGAAATAGGCGACGTCGACGCCTGGGGGTGGAGCTTGGCGCGACAAAGTGGGAGTTCATAAACGTTCAGGTAAGCTTCACTATTACTCGAACGTCCTACAGGATGGAATAGTGTCCCTTTCAGTGGAGCTGTTACAGGCTAGAGCTCGAGCGTTGTTCAACGCTTTAGTGGGTTTTTCTGGTCCAAAAGACTTGCGTTCTCTGTGGTTAATGCGTGGGCATGAGCCAGGTGGGGTAAAAAAAGGTTTTGAAAAGGCAATGCTCATGGAGGATGGGTCGATTTTGTTCAAGTTCTCTACAAATTCCAACATCGGGGAGATACTTGAATTAGGGCCTTGGCACATTAGAGATCAACCATTGTTTCTAAGACAGTGGAGGTCAGGTTTGGGTTTGGATAGGGGTGCCATTGAAGTCATACCAATTTGGGTTCAGTTCCCTGGATTACCGATGGAATATTGGACGGTGGAGGGGCTGAGTCATCTGGCTGGTGGTTTAGGTAAACTCATTTGTATGGAAGCGTAGATCGCTGCAATGGATAGAATTGGATATGCCAAGATATGTATAGAGGTATCGAAGGATGTAGTGTTACCTGATAATTTGTCTATTAAAAGACTTGGAGAGACAGGGGAGTTAATCTGTGATCAAATATCTGTGACCTATCCATGGAAGCCAAACGTGGTAGGCAAGCAGTGGGTAGCTACAGGGCAAGTTTTCCAATTAGGCTGGCATGGAGATTTGGTGAATGAAGCAAGTAGTAAGGAGAGGCAGGGTCGACAGATAGTTCAGGGGATTCACCGAAATGATAAGGGTATTGAGGAATTGATGAATAAGGAGTTGGCTAACAATAGTAATGTGTAGATTTGGAGGTGTGAGCTTACAAGAGATAGTGATCTAGAGGGCAACAGAAATCCACTAAGGAACATGTCAACCGAGCCTGATAATGAAGCGCATAAGGAAGGGGCAACTTTGAGGCGAGAAGGAATAATGATTCAGGGTGATCAAGAGGCTATGGGAATGTCTAGTAGTTCTCCTAATCCTAGAATTTTATCTACACAAACCGCAGGAGAGGAGCCAAAAAATGGGGCAATTGGGAAAGGTATGGTGGCTGAATCGCAGAAACTAAGAGGGGCAACTCCTGAAGAAGCAGAAATCAACACTAGTAATAGGAATGAGGCAGGATCGGAAATTGAGGTTAGGGAGATCACTCAGACTTCGGGTGGGCAGGTTAAGAGCACAATTGGCAGGAAGAAAGGAAAGAAGAAATAGCACAAAGGGGTGATGTCCCCGGAGTGTCTTTTTTAACATGACGTTTCTAGTTTAGAATACGAGGGGGTTGAATGACCCCCTAAAGAAGCTGATGGTTAAGCAGTTAGTAGCGGCCACTCACCCTATTTTGGTAGGACTTCTTGAAACTAAAATAAAGGCCACTGCAGATCGGAAATATTTAGCTTTTTTAGGGACTCAATGGAATTAACATTTCTAATCATGCTCATCATTATAATGGAAGGATTTTATGCTGTTATAATGTGGATAAAGTGGAAGTGCAAGTACTTAAGATGGGAGATCAGTTAATGCACCTGGAGTGTAAGATTCTAAAGAAGGGCCTAATTATGGTGACATTATTAT
This sequence comes from Erythroxylum fimbriatum, assembly GCA_026770325.2. Lineage (NCBI taxonomy): Eukaryota > Viridiplantae > Streptophyta > Magnoliopsida > Malpighiales > Erythroxylaceae > Erythroxylum > Erythroxylum fimbriatum. Next base: position 3,511,004 of record JANZLH020000129.1, on the reverse strand, counting down.
ATGCCTCCAATTTTGCATTTCAAAGAGTTGCTTTATGGAGTGAGTTGAGAGAATTCCAGGTTGGGCAGCAAGGTCTGTGATTGGTCGCAGGAGATTTCAATTGTGGCCACAATTTGAATGAGGTTGAGGGAGGTGTGAGCTTTCATGGTGGAGCAGGAGGAGAGCTTCATCAATTTTTTCTTCAAACTAATCTTGTATACCTCAGAGGTGGTGGAAGATGGTACACATGGGAGAATAATCAAAAAGGGAATATGTTCATTCGGAAGAAGCTTAATCGTGCATTGGTCAATCAGCAATGACTCAGCTCTTTTCCGCTTGATTCAGCTGTGTTTGGCGAACCCAATTTTTCTAATCATACACTATAATAATCTAGCATCTGTGTGTTGAAAATCGGGCTAGGGCTCTTTTCTGATTTTTTGATGGCTTGCTCCGAGTGGAGGGATTTATGGAAATGCTTGCGCAAGTTTGGCGGATTGAAGTACAGGGTTATAAAGCTTTCCAGTTGATGTAGAAATTGAAGTTGGCTAAACGAGTGATTAAGGAGTTTAGTAAGCATCGAACTTGGAACATTCATAAACTGGGTAATAAGGTGGCTGAACTACAAAAGAAGTGTTATTTGGAGCCCCAGAATGAGCGATTAAGAGCACTTGAGGTTGATAGCATACATAAGTACCAGGAGGCACTAAAGCTGAACGAATCTATAGCATAACAAAAAGCCCGACAAACATGGCTCAAGGAGGGTGATTGTAACACATAGTTTTTTCATGCTGCCATCTTAAGCTGACACAATATCAACACCATTACTGAGTTGTTAGATGAAGAAGGAAACGTAACGAGAGGGCATGAAGCAGTGTCTACACAGGTTAGGGAGTTTTATGCTCAACTTATGGGCACCAGTGTTGATTTAGGGACTGGTTTTGGGGTCCAAAATGTGCTAGAATTTACTCCCAGCCAGGAAAGAATGGAAATGCTACTTGCTCCTTTTCCTGCACAACAGGTGAAGGAGGTCTTATTTCGGCTTCATGGTTCCAAAGCGCCCGAAACGGATAGATATTCGGCTGGATTTTTCCAACAAACCTGGAATATCATAGGTCAGCTGCTAACGGAAGCGGTACTTGAGTTCTTTTCTTCCAGGAAATTGTTGCAAGAGATCAATCACACTTATATCTGTCTAATTCCCAATAAGGAGAGACCTGAGAGGGTTACGAATTATCGTCCAATCTCGTGCTGTAATACTGTGTATAAAGTGATTGACTCTCTTTTGGCAGAGCGTTTGAAGGGAGTTTTGACTGAAATAGTTAGCAACGCTCAAGGGGCTTTTCTTCCTTCGAGAAGCATTGGGGATAATATTCTGTTGTTGAAAGAATTACTGGGTGACTATAACTATGGCAAGAAGGTAAACAGTTGTGCTTTAAAGATAGACCTTTATAAAGCATATGATACGATTGGATGGAGATACTTGAAGGATTGTATGCAAGCGATTGGGTTACCGCCACGGTTTTGCCATTGGATATTCCAATGTATACAAACTCCTTCTTTGAGTGTCTTGATTAATGGAATTCCTACAAAGCCTTTTAGGATTCATAGAGGGATCTGGAAAGGGGATCCTCTTTCCCCTTACCTGTTCACTCTAGCAATGGAGGGTCTTTCCAGGTTATTAAATAAAATGGTCCAATGCAATGGGTTATTTCAATACCATTATCATTATCAAGAACTAAATCTGTCTCATCTATTATATGCGGATGATGTAATATTGCTGTGTAAGGCTAACCCGCAAGTGATTATCAGGATGCTAAATTTGATGAAAACCTTTTCTCTATGGTCGGGCATGAAAATGAATATCCAGAAGAGTGGCATCTATGTCTCTTCCGATGTCAATAATAGGGAGCAACTTAGTAGTATGGCGAGGTTGCCTCTCCAAGAAACTCCGTTCAAGTATCTGGGAGTACCGATCACATTGGGTAAGCCAGAGTATTCTGATTTCTTCCTTTTGCTGGAAAAAATGAAAAACTATATCAATGCATGGCAAAACTGTTTTCTTTTCTTTGTTTCGAGCGTTACCTTAATTGTGTCAGTTCTGAATAGTATGCATATACCTTGGGCTGCCCATGTAACTGTAATGGTAAGTCGACTTGTATGTCGATATAACTCGACTTACACATGTTCAGTACTGATAAGTCGACTTGTATGTCGATATAACTCGACTTATGCAAGGACGGTACTGTTAAATTGTGCCCTAAAGGCAATCCCCTTTAGCGCGTTTTGTTCA